>APFE030553673.1:213697-263450 GCA_000404065.3 Pinus taeda | reverse complement strand
GAGATTGAGAATACATGGATGACGAACTAGACATATTCAATGCAGGATAATGATCTCTAGGTGAAGGGTGATTAAAAATGCGAGGTGGTGAAAAACTAAGTCCTGAATTTTCCAAAAGATTGGTCAGTGAACGGTACCAAGTAGTGCTCTTAGGCGGACTATAAAAAATCGATTCACGCTCCCTAAGTTCTAAGATAGGTTGATTGTCTGGAAAAGGAAATCTTTCTTCGATATTCGAAATAGCAAGCTCTTCGATTGCTATGAATCCAGCAAGAAGATCTTGGGTAATTACGATTTCTAGCCTAGGAGAACTAGGACCACTAGGAGTCGGAGAAACAAACTCTGATACGGGAGTAGCAGCAACTTCATATTCGGGTTCAGATACTTCAGGTTCTTCACCTATATCACTAGTAGATGCAATACTACCAGTAACTTCTGAAATTGCTAACGGTTGAGAATCAAAATATTCTACCAAAGAAGGTTCTCCTTCCTCAAGTGACCCACTTCTACCGCTACTAGGAGATACGAGGACTTTCAAGCCTTCAAGCTGGCTCGGTATGTCTTCAGGAGGTTGACCCCGAAGTCTACGAGATGTCCTCAGTAACTCAGCCACATTAACAAACTCAGGGGATTGGCCCTGAAGTCTACGGGAATGCCTCGGTAATTCAGCCACAGTTAAAGACTTTTAACTACTTCACACGCAAACAAAGTAAAATATCAATGAAAACCACCTAAAGTCTCTAAAGAACCAAACAAATTGAATCACACGCCTAAAGAATCTAGGAGATCAAACACACACAAACAGTAACTTTTCGGACCGAAAACACTAGTTGGTGATGAAATCCAACATTGCAGAGTTCGATACAGAAATAGCGGTTGGAACAGTTACCCCGGTAACCTGCTTAATGAATAGACTGGCACAAGTTTCTCCACTTAACCATATCGAGTGAAGAGAACCCCCCAGAAAATCCAAGTGAGTCTAGCCAACGTCTCCTCCAGGTACAGTGGGATCTTCCCGCCACTGTCACCTTAGGAAGAATCCTAGAGAATATGGTCACTAAGGTTACCAACAGAAACAAATATACTTGGGGGAACAGTCTACAATCTGATACGAACGCAAGGGCAGAGTAGCAAGCTCAATCCCCTTGAAGGCTCCTTGACATTATCCGAGGTTTACCAACAAGTGACCCCAGGCTCCTCGATAATGGTTAATTCGAGGTTTACCGTTTGTAATACGTGAATATCTGGCGTTGTTCCCAATGAGGAAGGATTGATTCCCACACTGGTTCAGACACGATCTCATGCTTCTCCTTTAAGAGGAGCTTTCCCAGAGCATAGATGCAACAATTGGATTTCTCTCCTACCGCAAGATACAACTACTTGTTTGTTTTACTGTCTTGGAGAGTTGATTACTCCCTACTCCAAGACACTAGCCTAAGCTATGTTGGTGTATTAGAGCCCTAGAAACAAAAAATTTGCTAGATTGATTTTATTTTAAGCGTGATTTTTAGTGGTTTTTGATTAAGTCAAGAGGTGATGGAGATGAAACTCGTGGTGTAAAGACTCGACTCAAAATCACTACAAAATGCACTTAAGATGATTAAGCAATCTTTTCTCTTCAATGAACTTCTAGCTAGGAAAGAGTTGGAGAATACAAATGCCTGTAAACACAAATCTTTCTTAACAAACAAATCAAAAGAAGAGTATTTGTTCCAATGCACTCAAAATGAGACAACTAGTGATTTTGCACAAAAATTTCCCTTTTCCTTCAAATGTTCAAATGCTATGAAAAAAAATCTTTTTCAAAAGATATTTTTATATTTTATAAAACATTTAAAACTATGACTAAAGCAAATCTTGAGAAAACTATGAATAAAGCAAACTTAAGATCTACAAACTATGAAAACGTATTTGAAGTAAAAGCTCACAAGATGTATTTTCAAGGATGTTTTACTTGGCTATAAGCAAACCAAGGACCAATTTGTCCAGAATCACAAATAAGTCAAGAACAACCAATTTTGTTTTCTTTTTGAAAATGAAAATCCAAACTTTCAATCACAAGCTTTTCAAAGTTTTGTAAAAGAGAAAAACCAAATGGATTCCTCAACAAGGGGGATTTCATAAATGGTCCCGACCCCATAAGAAGGCTGGTAGACACTAAGGTGATCTGAAGTCCCTACAGCTTCTAAGCTCAGAGCCACTACACAACCAAATCAAAAAACAAACCCAACAAGCAAAACTCCTAGGAATTTCACCTAAAACCATAACACCAATGAAATTAAACCAAGGAAAGCTATTAACAAGTCACATGCAGGTCTGGGCAGAGGATAACAACTGCTAAACCAAAATAAAACTAATTTAAAGAGTAAAATTCAAAATTTTAGCAGGGTTCGCAGGTTCAGAGTTTACACAGGTGAGTGTACGCTTTGTGTGCAAAGTAAAAGTGCGTACAGGTACGCACTGTGACACAAGCACAAACTGTGGACTTCTCCTAAAGTAATGAAAAGCAAAAACAAACCTAGATCCACTAAATCCACCCAAGTCCACACACAACAAGCCAAAAACAGAAACAAAAAGGCAAGTTTCTCAGGTCAAAGAAAAAAGAAGGAAAACAATCAAGTCCCCAGCGGAGTCACCATTTTGTCACACGGAATATGTCGATCTTGTGGACAAGATAGACTTTCCTAGAATCTAAAGAAGACCTAATGACAAGAAAACTAACCAGACACTATCTTTCTCTAAATATGCTTTTATAAATAATGGCAAACAAGTGTGTTTAGGGCCTACCTTATGTCCAACGCAAGTTTGGGGATGCCCTCGCTCCTTTGTTCGAAATGAGCTCCTTTGTTGCGAACCTGCAAACACAAACAAGGCAAACAAATTAAATAGCACCTGAAAAGCCAATATCATAAAACATATTTAACATCAAAGTCAAGGAGTCCATGAAACAAATAACATGAGATACTTGTTGAGAAAAATGAGTCTAATTGTATTAATTCAAAAGAAGAAGAACTTTACAACCTTTGCCTTGACGTTGTACAAGCTCCTCCCAGGGTCCAACAAGAAGTCTTCTCTACTTTGACAAGTTTCACTCACTCCCCAATGAAGCCAAAAAGGTATGTGATCTCTAGTCTTAAGCTCAACTAGGAAGTCTTGATTTCACCAGCATTTACCCTAAAAAATGTTCATCTTCTAACCTCTCTAGCAACTAACCCAATGCCTCAATTTATAGTGAAATGGAGGGAAGTTACTAGGTCCTCCTTCAAAGGGATAGAATCCTCCTTCAAAGGGATAGCTCCTCCTAACAAGGGATTAGCTCCTCTTTTGGGATGCATGAAACACCTTGGAGCGAACAATCCATGTCAAAATTCCTTCTAGAATCATCTAGAATTAACCCAAAGTGAGTTTTTTAAGATAAAAATTGCGCCTTTTGACTTTCAAAGGGGTACGCACCCTTCCCTTTACAGACAGAGCGTATAAGTACGCAGGTAATATGAACAAAGGGTGCGGGCCCGCAGGAAAAAGTGAGAGAAAGTGCGGAACCAGAGTTACATTGTTTTTTGATGTCTTTCTCTCATTTTCAAAGCTTATTTTGAAGAGTTGAGGTCTGAGACTTGCTTAGGAGGACAATACAAGTGATGATAGACCCATACTGACTACAAATAATCAAGGTGACGATATTTTTGTGTAACAGTTATGTTCGATGATTGCCTCCCAGATCATTCCCTCAATTGGATCCACTTTTCTAGTCCTTCCCCATACTTCATCCAATCCCATAATATAGTTAAAATCCTGAACAACAATCAGAGAAGAGAGATCCATGATACCAGAATCAAATAGCTCCTGCCAAAATGTCGTCCTTTTCCTATATGGGCATATAGGTTCAGGATATGAATGCAATCCAATTGCCCACGAAAATAAGCCTCAATAAAAATACCATCTGAGCAAGAAAACGCAGTTGCCCGAACCCAAAGCGAGTCCCATAAAACCACAAGTCCACTAGATAATCCAGCAAGAGTTGTAGCAAAAATGTACCAATGCGGGAACATTTTCTGAAAATATATAAAAACATTAGAAACCGAAAGCATGGTTTCTTGTAATAAAATAATACAAGCATGTATAGAGTGAAATAATTTCTTGAGCGCCAGGAACTTTGAGGGTGTTCCCAAACTCTGGATGTTTAGTGATAGTATAGCAGTCATGGCACATCCCATGTGGGCATCCGTGCTCCAAGGGCCCAAGTAGCGGGGATATCAACAATGGGAACATCAATGAGTAAATTATCAATAGGGAAATGTGAATTATTCAGTCTGGCACACCCCCTAAAATGGTGCCTTCCACGGTTGCCCCTACGCTGGACAGTAATATTCCCCGCCAAGGTGGGACTGATATGAGGAGAAGGTACGTTGTTTGGCTTATGAATAGTAAGAGACCATAGGTTTATGGTTTTTCGGTTAAGTAATGATTCCAAGTTGCTACCCACAGAGTTGGTAGGCGATATCCGTGGAGTGATAGAAGGGCTACTACTAGTTCGAGGGCACTGAGTCTTAGAAGCACGCGGGGTGGGGGAAGTAATATAGTTAAAGAATGAGGTGGATGGGACGTCATGTGTCGGATAAAACTCGGGAGTGACATGACTAGGAGATGTGTAAACTCGGGATTTAGTATGAATAGGTGGAACCGGGCAGCGAATAGTAGATGGATCAGATTTCTCAGAAGAGAGAGGGGATGACGGGATATAGACAGGAGAAGTGCCATCACGAGAGGTTCTGTGAATTGAATTTTTTAGAGTGTGAGTTCCATGTAAAGTACATGATTGTCGACGCATTTGATGGCTCCGAAAATGTGTAGTTGTTGAATGGAACTTGTTTGGCACCCCCATATTATTCCGCCCTTGATTACGTCCCCCCTGCGTCGGGGAAAATTTGCCACAATATGCCCCATATGATGACAAGAAGAACAGTGGAATAGGACGCCCCAGTGTTCCAACCTCTGAGTGAGGTTTGTCTCCCCCAGTGCAGGCCTATATGATCCGAGAAGCCCCCCCGATATTCTTTTTCAATTAAAATCCAAGCGACCCGTTTGTTTAGTGCCCCTAAACACTGAGGATCAACATATTTGAATTTCCCAATTGCATTACCAATATATTCCAAGGCCTACTTCGTCCAAATTTCAATCGAAAATCCTGGAAACTTCACCCAAATTAATTTATTCTGTGGGGTATTATTGAGGGAATTGAACATGATAAACCAGGAATGAAGTTCCAAGAAACTGCACCCATCAATCCATGGGATAGACTTGATCTTCTAGACTCAGAAAATGGAAATTGTACCATCCCCACATCAATGTCACCACCGTCGGCATATAGCCCAACGCGAACTTCCACTTTTACGCAATCCAGGACCGCATATCAGGGTCACTTTTATTTGAAAAATGTCAGCGCCCCACAAGAGCACATTTTTGCAGGTTGGTAATTCGGTCGCTCAACTTCTCAGGGTCAAATACTAGAGCAGGAGGTGGAGACGTAGTCTTAATAGAACGGACCTAGTGCCCAGATTTCTATTCATGTCGTGCATGAATGCCACCCTGTGGATCTAAGTATGCATGATCACCACCTGGCACAGACCCATCCCCTAAAATGGTGTGCCAACAATCAAGTGAATTTGTGCCACAACATCTACTACCACCTAGTCCATCATACCTATGTGACTCAACTTCCGTTGTGGCTTTTATGAAAGCCTCCTGAGTCGACGTGTCTGTGTCCAATATGTCCATGCCACCCATTGCAAGGACCCCACAAAGATTGTGCCACCCGAAATGGACAACCATGTCAGAAAACCACTTGCCCAAAATATTTAAGTGCGACAGATGGTAGCTATGTTAGGTAGGACTTCAGGATGTGAATTTAATAACACTTGACACTACCTAGTACCATCTGACAATGATATTCAAGAGATAAGTAAAAAAAAAGAATAATCCCCCAAAAAGTAACGTCGGCATAAACAATTCCCCAGAAAGGCTATATGAGGAATGTCAAATATCAATTAATCCAGATCAGGAAATTCAGGTAACCAAGTTAACAAAAATACCCACGGAACATAAAAGATAGTACCAAAGCCAGAAAAAATACAAACCCCCTAAGGATATCGATTAGGGGAATGCCAGACAAATTTAAATCTAGTTCAAAAAAGTGTGGAGACCGAGACAATCCAAACTACGAGAAAGGAAGATCCGAGAATTGACAGGAGATATGGCATGTGTCAATTTAAAGAGACAAGAAATAGCCACCTACTGCCCCAGAAAATACAATGAGCCGAGTAATAACCGTAAAAATACCCAGAAATTACAATACAACAAAACTGAGTGCAACTGTCCAATAATGGGGAATTAACTAGAGAGACCAAAGTAAACTACCCAACGTTCATAAAAACTACACACCATCACAACAATAAAGACAAAAACAACCCTTACAATTCCACCATATATCCCCCAGACGAAATCCAAATTGCGAGCATGGATGAAAAATTTAAAATGGATTATTGATATGTGGAAAGGGAAAATACCCTCCACAGGTCAGATCAGTAAAACCTCCAAACGAGGAAGGGATACAGTGGCACAGAAAGGTCTTAATCCTTGGTAGCATGTGAATGTCGAGTAATGGTCAGAAAGTGAGTAGTGAAAATGTGAAATAAGATATAGACAAGGATAATAAATAACACCAATATATGTATCATCTCAGACCACAAGATCCATGCATAGAGCTAGAGGAGCATTCCCAAATATATCAAGAAATACCAACAGAGAGAAAGGAAGCCTCCAAAAACAAATTCACCCTAGACAATTTCAAAACAACCCTTTAAATAACTAATAACATATATATCATGCCACTACAGTAATATAATCGCCAGGGGATATATGACATACCATCTGATAGCAACATGTATCAGATGTTCTGAGCCATGATAGGCTAGTTGCAGTGACGTCTAGAGAAACCAACCACATTACCGACCCATGAAGTGTTAAACCGCATACAAATATATGAGAAACCCAGTAAACACCATCTAATGAGGAGACGAAATCTGGTTAGGTAACTGGAAAAATGTGATGATAATCCAAGTCAATCCTTGTAGAGGACATTGTTAAGCCCAGTGGCCAAGCATTCCTTCAGCCGCCAGGCTAGTTCATAGTATAGCATAAATGGGAATAATAGAGATGGGTGTTGATTTGGAAGGTTTCAGAAAGTTACAGAGGGCAGATGGCTTTGCTTCGATCCTTCACAAGGGTCACAACTTCACAAGCTTGTGTTTAAAATGAGCATTTCCACCCCCATTACGCTGTGTGGAAAATTATTGGTGCAAAACACATAAATAAATTGCTATAGCCTGGATTTGCTTCTGCACGTTACCCATGGACGCATTGTGGCTCCATATCCTCACTCTTTTAACCCTTAATGTTTTGGAACCACAGTGTCATCGAAAATTTTCTCTTGTTCTTCACTATATATCCATGTTTTACTTGATGTCTATTCACATTTCAATTATTCCTCGCTAAATTGCGATTTAATGGATTATTAAAATTGGAATTCATGTTCACTCAAATTTCTATACGAAAGATCATTTAAAGTATTGAGTTAAATTTGTTTTTGTATTTAACATATCTAAGTTTTATTTACTAAGTAGCATATTTGAAAATGAAAAAGTGTAAAGTATTGAGTTAAATTTGGTTTTGTATTTAACATATGTAAGTTTTATTTACTAAGTATCAGATTTGAAAATGAAAAAGTGTAGACGTTGTAAGATTTAAAAAAAAAATATTTCGGGAGAAAAGGTAGATCTAATTTGCATTATACCTAAAAAGTGTAAATATACACTGAGAAAAGGTAGATCCAAATTGATAAAGATACAAGTTAGTTTTAAAATGCCTCTTTTTTTATACTTAAGAGGTGCTCACATGAGGTTGATGGTCGGAAAATTGACAATGTAAAATCCAGGAATGTGTTTATATAGGAGTGCAAATGCATTCCTTTTATAATAGCTTTGACAATGTAAAATTTAGGAATTTGTTTACATAAGAGTGCAAATGCATTCCTTTTATAATAACTTTGACAATGTAAAATTTAGGAATTTGTTTACATAAGAGTGCAAATGCATTCCTTTTATAATAACTTTGACAATGTAAAATTCAGGAATGTGTTTATGTAGGAGTGCAAATGCATTCCTTTTATAATATCTTTGGTGACTTCCTAATTTCCACATAGGCCATGATGAAGTGTTCCCCATAAGCATGCACATGAATGTACATTCTCATCAAGAACATACATGAACTAATAACACATTTTGTTTGAGAGGCCTTAAAGATCTTTACATGTTTATCATATGATATTTTTATATTTCTATATATATACTTTTTATCTTCAAAATAATAGAAAATAAATGTTTAGGCCATGTTTGACATCTCAAACTAACACATCATCCTATTTGGCCTCCAATAGTTTTATGGGTGCCATTAGTAGGGTTTTCACATAAGGGATGGATTTTTATGACTTGATCGTTGTAAGCGAAAGTAGGAAAGGGAATTATACTCCAAATAAAGCTTCTAGGGCTTATGAGTAATGATAAAGGATTCATGTCACCACATAGACCCTCTAAAAGGAATATTTGTCCTCCAAGTGGAATATGGTTGTTCCTATGATGACTCATATCATAGATATGGGTCCCAAGGCCTTGTTAATGGTAATGGAAGGAAATCAAGTCCCTTAGGTATTAGATGAGGGCTTATGGGGGCCAATAGGAATATAAAGGGCATCAAAACACAAAACATGCCTTATATTGGAGATCCTTATAATGGAGTATTGAAGTAAATAGAAGGCTTGTGCACCAGGGATGGGTATCAAACCATTGATAACAAGAAATTGAGAGGATTACGCCTTAATTTTTTATTCTTGAGCTAATAAACGTGGTCATGGAAATGAACCAAAAAATAAACAATTTAAAGTGGATCTATACAACTTGTATATGGGAATAACTGGAACACATTAAGGATGGGTATCAAGGCATTAAACTATAATAAAGGGAGGAAAACAAGGGCGTCACACCATAAATGGAGCTGTAAGGCTCATTGGCCATGAATGTAATTTTCAAATGAGGGAATTATATCCAAATCAATTCACCAATGTAAGTATTTTTGGAAATTAAAAAATTGTCACTATTTTAGTCTTGTACAAATTGTTCTTCCTTTAGAAAGGCTAGTAGGCCTATATTCTTTAACCTATACAAGGATATCTATTCTTCTAATGGCTACAAGGTCTATAACATGCCAACCAATGCTCCAAGTGATTTGGTTATTCCTATCTCTTCTCAACATGCACACAATCATTCAAATATTAACACTATGAAAAATTATCCCTAGTGCTCAATGTGTCAATCAATGCCAAGTTTCTAAGAACTATAAGATATTTACATAGTGTATAGGTGAAACATACCAAACTCTAAACATTGCCACTACCCTCCCAACTTAAAACACACAAGTGGGCACTAAACAGACTGCAATCGTAGAAACACAAAGTATATATACTCGAAAGATATGAAAGATCAAGCTACCATAATTTACAAAATACAAACATTTTTGTCCTCCAACAACCTCTCAATGTATTTCAAGTTCATTAACATGTTTCTTCGAAGTTTGTGTAATCCTTTCTTTAAAGCATTTCCCTTGGCGAACAACTTAGAAACTCAACTCAAAAACATCACTTTCCCTACAATGTTGAGATGAAAGTTCAAAGACTAATATTTTCTATATTTATGTATTGTTTCACTCAAGATAAGGTTTATGAAGCAATGAGAATTCAATTGATTGACGTAATGTAATAGCGAGGATGACAATCCTCCCCCACCTTCTCTAATGCCTCCTTCCTTCCCCTATTGTTTCATATTTGTATATCCTTCAATACTATCCCAAGTTGTTCTTAAGGGGGGATGTTCGGATATTCTGACACATAGGAAATAGTTAAGTATAACTTGGTCTAGTGTAGAGTTAGGTAAAGTGTGTTTCTTTACCATGTACTTTTGTAACTTACAATCTGACGGTCATGATATGTAGTGATCCGACGGCTCATTCTCTCCTCGGTATTACCAACACTTGATTCGTGGCTTAACACCCGATTGGTCCATGATCTCTATTTAAAGAGCATGGAGCGTCATTTGTAGGGTAACCATCTATGAGAGAAGCTTATGTAAATTTTCATTCTTTTATTAATAAATTGCCTGAAGTGGCCACGTTGGCTCAAGCCGTGGAATGTTTCCCTCTTTGAGGGCTTTAGCCACGTCAACAATACTAGTGTATTGATCTGTGATCTATTTGTGAGAGGTGTCCTTTGGTGTTTTGTCTGAGGAACTTACCCTGTAAATTCCTACAAAGTATTGGTTCAAATTTCATTCAAAAATCCCCATAAGATCAAGTTCACCTAATGATACATTTATATATTTTTAAAACATTTCACTCACCAATACATAAGGGTTTATCCACCACATTATTGTGTTTCCTCAATAAGAGCATGTTGAGGCTCTAGATGCTCTATTTTCACATGGCCAAGTGAGATATTTAAAACTAAGTTTAAAGTCAATCCACAAAGTAATTAAATTTTACAACTCTTAACCTATTAAAATTCTAATCGATATTTAAGTAAAATAATAAAACAAATTTATAATTTGTTAGAAAAAGGAAGTTTTACACCTCCTTTCTCTACGTTGTGTGTCTGTTATATTTTTTTTCTTTTTCTTTTTCCATTTTACTCTTTCAATAATAATACCTATTAAGTTAGGCAAATTTTTAAATTTTTTATTAAAATATTTTTATAGAATATTTAATTTTTCAAATATGTAATTATAGATTAATTAATCTAATAATGTTTATTTTAAAACTATAAATTTAATTAAAATGTATTTAATACTTTATCATCATTCAATTTCTGTCATATTCTAAATAAATTTAAATATTCTAAATGATTTATATGATTTGAATCCTTTTGAATTCTAAACTAGCATTTGCACCTGATGTTGCAAAGGAAACGTCGTAAGGCATATAGTGTGGAAGAATAGCGACATGTGAATGGGCATTGTTGAAAGAAAGGGTGGATGATAATGAGTTGCAATTGAAATTGTTAGTTATGTGTATGTTGAATATGGATATTTTGTAAATAAAAGTAGTGTGTAGAAGAATAGTGACATTTGAATGGACATTGTTGAAATTAAGGGTGGATGATAATGAGTTACAGTTGAAAGTATTAGTTATGTGTGTTTTGAATATGGATATTTTGTAAGTAATAGTAGTGTGTGGAAGAATAGCAACATGTGAATGGACATTCTTGAAAGCAATGGTGGATGATAATGAGTTATAGTTAATGTCATGTAGAGGTTATCCATTATCCATGTAGTAGTTGTTGTTTATGTGAACATGTTTTTGTTCATTATGTTAAGGTTTTTTTTTGTATTTGGAGATTTGTTTTTTCCATATGTTACATATTTATGGCATTATTAAAAAGTACTAGTGGATTGTAATGAAAGAGTTGAAATAAACGATACGACATTGTGAACAACCTCATGGTTGTCATTCTATATTTGAAAATATTTTTTTGTTAAAGTGATGTAGAAGTATTATTAATATTTGAAATATGTAAATTAATTGTGGAAATTCTTTAGTAGTAATTTACATGGGAAAGGTTATTGATAATAATATTTAATAAACAAGATTGCATGTAACAGTGGAAGATGAAGCCAAGTGATATACATTAGGTGGAATTGATAGAAAGTACAATGTTTGTAACAAAGAATGTCTTTTGATCTTCAAAGTTCCTTTTTCAAGTTTCAACTGAAAAATACAAGTAGTAGATTGTAATGGATGAGGTGAGAAAAGAAATATAATATTGTGAAGAACATTGTGGTTGTCATTCCATACTTGAAGATGCATCAAAATTTGTTGAAGGCATTGAAGACTTGAAGAAGCAGCAATGAACCTGGAAAATGTATGTTTTGTTAAAGTTTGTAATATGTAAATTAATTGTGGAAATTTATTAGTAATAGTTTGCATGTGAGTTGTGTTAAAATGAAATTGGAATGAATGGAAATGAACTTACCTTTGTCATGGGGATTTAAATATTGTTAGTCGAAGATGCAAGGTGAACGATGGCATATCGAACACCATTGGAGATTTATGCATAGTTGGAGATGCATATTTCTCGATTGCCATTTTTCCCATATTTTTCGCATTCTGTCACGTTGATGAATGTGGATTATGCATTTCAGGGAAGATTTAATTTGTAGTAATAATTGTATAGTTGAATGGAGGTGGTATAATGGTGCTACTGGATTCGTTACTAGAAGAAATCTGTTTTGTATATGTTGCAATGTAAGTATTGATGCTTCAATTTCGTCACAATAGTTATATAGTTGTGTTATTTCTGAGTCCATATGTCATGTTGCAAAAGAAAGAAAAGGTTAGAATCAAGTGTATAGAAAATATAATGAAAATGTAATATTTGAAACCATGTATTAATAATGATTAGATTTGATTATTGTCCAAAGATATGAAAGGTATGTTATGAAATAGATTGAGCTTAAAAATATAGGAAATCTTTTGGTGATGTTAACGTATGGATTGGAGCGGATTGTCTGGAGGTGGCATTGAACGAAGAATTTCTTTTGTGTGTTTTCTATGAGAAATGTTTTTGTTGTATTTCATTTTATTGTAACGACCAAAACTGAATGCGGGGAAAATCCGGAGATCTTGTAGAGAAGGTACTCTTGAAATTGTTGTGAATGTGAGACCTTGGCGTTCAATTTTTCCAATGTCAATTGTTGCTTTTGGCAGTGTCATACCTTGAGATTTATGTATGGTTAATTCCCAAGCCATCTGTAGTGGAATTTGCATACGTCCATTTCTTTTTATTGTTGGAATAGGCAAGTGAGTGGGATTTATTTCATCCCAAGGAGGCTCGATGTATTTGGGAAAAGATGTGACAACAAATGTTGGAAGTTGTGGAGGTGCAGTTGATTCTCTGTAAAACATGGTTATAATTTCTCCGAGGGAACCATTAACAAGTCCATCTGAAACCCAAAGGTTGGAATTTAGCATCACTCTTTGGCCTTTTCATAGTAACACAATTCTCTCAAGTTGCTTGTCTTCTGAGGAAATGTTGGAATTTGTGTTGTCATCTTTAGCAATGGATCTTGCAACCAGTGTTTAGAGATTTTATCATTTGCTTATTATGGACCGTTTTTTGAGAATTTGTTGGAAATAGATGCATGGAATCATGGAAGGAATGTATTTCATCTTTTGATAAGAAGGAATTTGTGTGCGGCATGGTATGTTGTAGTCGTCAATTGTTGGATTTCCATTTCTAATGTTCTAGAGGTTGTTCCTGAAACTAACCTGGGTGATGTTGTTGCCTTGTTGACGAAATACTATGTCTAATGTGATGATTGTGTTGAATATGTTCCATAGTGTGCTTCTGTGGCTCGTGCCTGCATATAGAGGTATGTATTTGACAGGCGGTAGCTAGCCGAGATCACCAACCAATATAATGGAACAATCACCGAAAGGAGTGTTTCTTTGCAGTGGAAATGCCTCTTGAAGACATTCGTCAATATGGCTGAGAAGCTTTGGCCGAATGAAGCTCATTTCATCGATTAGTATGTACCTTATATGCTTGAGTTCTTCTTGGAATTTTGCAAGAGAATTTCCTTCTAAGGGCGTAAGATCCATTATAGGAAGGCAGAGGGTAGAATGGATTGTCGATGCTTGTATGTTGAAGGTGGTAACACCTCTAGGGGTGAGGAGCATGATCAGTGAAGGTTCTGGGCTTGCAAGGGTTATGAGCATATCTTTGATGCAACTGATAAGGAGGGATTTTCCTATACTAGCAGAGCCCTGTATTATCATTCTGAGAGAGGTTAAAATATCCTTCTTAGCAAAATGATTAGAAATAATATTTAGATCTTTTCTTTGCACTGGAGATAATGTAGTATGGGTCATTAGGGTATGTTGATGTGTTTGAAGAATGCGTTGGATAGAGTGGATATTCTCAATGAATGGCATGGCATTATTTTGTAGATCTAATGGGATAGTGGTATAATTCCATTTATGGTTGTCATCAAAGCCATGAAGGCCAAGAATGTCAAGGTCATTTATGAGGAGCTCATTTGTAGGGTAAAATTGGGAGAGTAATTCCCATTCATTTATTTCCATGGTGTCTTGTGGATTGGCTTCATGAATAGTTGAGTTATCATTTACAACAAATTCAATATCAGATAGTGTGCGGTGTTGATGCCAAGGTTTGTAGAAAGGAAGAAATGTTTGCCAATTTGTGATGAATTTTGTAGCAGAATCTCCTATATCTTGTACGATATGGAGAAAGGGTTTGTATAGCATAAGTTCAACTCGGAAAAAGTTAGCATATCAAGTTTTTGTTGTGGATGGTATGGAGGAGTAGTGTGGTGTGACCTGAATAATTTGTTCTGTAGGTCGAAGTTTCCATTTGTTTGTTTTGCAACGAGTATAATATGACCAGGACCTTACTACTTCTATAAGTGATGTGGATTCTAGGGTAGATGGGCATTGGATATATGTATATATTATGTGTGGGGATGTAGAAGAGGTGGTGTTAGTTTGTGGAAGGCGCATATAAATTTTTTGGCTTACATTTAAAGAAAAGAATGATCGACTACACAATGTTAATGGTAATTTTTGCAGCATATGACATGTTTCTTGTTCTTTGATGTCACGATCAACAAGGATTTCTGCAAGGAATTTTTGAAATGTAGATGTTGCTGGGTTAGCAATGGGTGAAGCGAGGACAATTCTATGTATCATGTGGTGGAAGCTTTCAATTTTATTTATTTATTTATTTTTTGGTTCTACTTTGGATGTATATTTTGTGATATATTTCTATACAACATGTATGGAGAGTATTGGTTGGCAGTCAACATTTGCACACCAAATAGATAGGATGGTAGGGTTACGGGTATTGAGTTGATCATTGTTGTGAGTAGGGGTGTATGTTTTTTGGCCATTGGAGTCAATGAATAAGGATGATTTTAGATGTAATTCCCATGGTGCTTTATAGCGACATTCGAATGAGGATCCTTTCGTTCTTAGGCATGTGCTTTCGATGCATTTTGTGTGATGTTCAACACAATTGATGATTTGTTCCTAATCATTGAAAGGATTAGTTCTAAAAATTTGCGGTATGAACAATAAACAAGGGTCTTCTGAATTTGTCTAAGTAATTGATTGGTTTGAAAGTGAAGGAATACGACGGTTCCAAGCTGAAATATTTTTGTTGAAGAATTTCCTAGCAATATCAACTTCTTCTATGTCTTCCCAGTTGAGGCTTTCTATATCAGGTGCATTTTCAATCCAAAGGAAACCATGGATGTGTGCAGATCTTCTATGTTGCCATTCATACCTGTCAAGTATGCATTTGTGTAAGATCATTTTGTAGTAGATGAGGTTTTATGTTTAGAGAGCTATGAAAGAAACATGGTAGAATGCATACTTGTACCAGTAGTCTTTTGTCTGCAAGTGTTTCTCTAAGATAACTTCACGAAATGTTGTGAATCTATGGTGCATATATAGTGATGTTAAATGTGGGTTAGAGATAATGTTATTATTTCTCAATTTTTGTTGTTTTGAAATATCAGAAGGTTGACATCCGGGTATGACTTCATGAAGATCATGCCATTTTGTATCAGCTACACTTAATGTGAAGAAGAACATCGGAAAACCGATATGAGATATCATGTCCTTTAGTTCATTTTTAGCTTTGTGCCAAAAAGACCTTGTTCCACGTAAGAGAAACTAAATCACATCACTTGTTCTACCAACTTCTCATTCAGAAATTGTTCTAATCAGATGTTTAGATCTTCAATAGGTATTGGAAAGTTATTCGCAATGTTCTTTTTCACAAAAACAAAGGTTGTTGCTTGACTGCGATGTCGCATCATGAGATTATATATGTAATAATGAAAGCGTGGGTGCTTGCTGAATCTGTTATCGTAGTAACATATGAAATGAAGTGCATATTCATGTAACTACACTACTTTCATGCTTGGTTAATTTGGCATTGCAACACCTGTGGGGAAAAGGTGGGGAAATCCATAGAGAGTAGACCTTCTGTGTTGGATTCATTGATTGGGGTTAAGCCAATTGGTGTCCATTCAATTGTAGTATCAGAATGGTGGTTGTAAGCATGTAAATAATGGTGTATTTCTTGGATTTCTATATTTGTATTGGGAATAATGGGTATGAATGATGATGTGTGGTGTAGGGATGGGTTTATGGAATCTCCAGTGGGCTCAAATGGTGGTTCAGGTGAAAGGTGGAAAGTTGGTTTTGTGGTATTGGAATGGCGAAGGGAGGAGGAGACATCAGTGGGGATTGTTGGTAAGGATGCTAGTGTGTTGTTATCAATACGAGCATTCTTTTAGTATGGGTCATTTTCCAATTTGTATTCTAATGCAATGAAAACACGATGTTTACTGACAATGCAATCATAAGCATAATGGTCATTACTTTGATGGGTGACAATTAGAATGTCCAAGTCTTCAACACGTTGTGGCAACATGCTTGCAATTTTTGTAATGTCTTGTGGAAAACAAATTGTGTGGCCGCTGTATTTACATTGGCCACCATGTGCATGTGTTACTTGGAGTACAGGGTTAACCCTAGCAGTGAGCATTTCTTCTATTTGTGAAAGAGACATAAGGATAGCTGGCTGAGGACTAGGGTCCATGTTGTTTGATAATGAGAAGTGATGACCTGTTGTTTCAAATATGCATCTGGAGCAACAATACATTTGGTTCGAATTGAGGATATATATTCTAGGATACGATTAAAGACAAATGGAGCATGTACATTTAGGTGCAAGTTTATCAATATTTTCTCGGAATTCTTGATGTGCTTCATTAGTGTAAATGTTGCTGAAAGCATGTGCAAAGGAAGAGGGGTTAGGGCAATGAGGTATGGATGTATTTGTTTTAGAGGTTTTCTCAAAAGATAGAGAGTTTGATCATTGAAAGGAGGATTGTTTTTGAGGTGGGAATTGGGAAATACAGAGAGGTTTGATGGAAAATGTGAATTTTCACCATACATTTCGGACGATGAATGTTGGTTTTCCTTTTGATTTTTGTTTTTTTGATATTCCGTGAAGCCTTTTTTTGCCTGATAAAGCTTATGTCGACGTGCATTTATTCGTTCTTTATTCGCTTCATAATATCTTCGAGCGCATTCATCATTACAAGAAGAAGACATTTGCAAAAGTTATGGTAACTATAGGCAAGAGAGGGGAAAACAAGAATGTTATTTGGAGGGAACAACCATGCTATTGTATAAAAGTGAAAGAGAAGAAAGAAATTGAAGTTTTGAATAGTTTTATTTGAATTTTTTATTTGAATAATGTGTTTGAAATAATATTTAAGTAATTTTCATTTATACATGTAGATAGTTGCATGTGTAATGCAGCAAGTTACCTCATTTGTTAAAAGAAATAAGATGAAAAGAATGTGAATAAGTGTACATACACAATGCTAGATACAATGGAGGATGAATATTTATCTCAATACTAAATAAGAAAATATGGTGAGAAGGCATGCAAAGGTATATGGTGCATTTTTTTTTTTTATAGAATAAGATAATAGAAATTGTCAGAAAGGGAAAAATACATTTTACGATATCTATCTACGATATCGACATGTTATCAATTGCTCAAAGGATGCTATTGCATTCTGTTGTGAAATGAAAGCTTTATTTTTTCATGATAACACATTTCAACCATGGTATTCCTTTAAATGTTTATGTCTCCACTGGTAGTGTGAAGATATGATCTATCCATAGTGCTTTGGAGACAATTTCCTTGATTAGATCTGGATCTGAGGATAACAATTAGAAGTTTTTGGCATTAATCCCAAGAATTCTAGATCCCATATCTTCGAAAGCGATATTTGAAGCTAATTAACCAATGTGATCTTGTATGTCGATCTTAAGTAAGTATCTATAATCATAGTCAGTTACTTCAATGTTGCATTTTGGGCAAAAACACATGGCTATATTTTGTGGAATAAGTTTTTTCATGCATTTTTTCCCATCAACAATGGATGGGAAAGAAATGTAGTAAAAATTGTACATCCCAATTTTTGTTATTGTGCCCTTCAATTGGAAGAATGCTAGTTTCTATGAGGAATCAATAATGTAAATATCAGCAATTGTTATTTTTTTTGTTGATGGCCAAAAGAAGTTGAATATCTTGTTATCAAGGATGTAGAAGATGTAGTGGAACCTTCTTTTTTAAACCATGACTTTAGAGTGTGGGCCTCTTCAATGTCAGGATCTATAAGAATAATGGATCTCGTTGTAGCGCTGACAATTCTTCCATTAAATTCTCCAACACGACAGACTTGATTACAATGATGGGGTTATTTCTTGTAGCACACAGGGAG
Source organism: Pinus taeda (assembly GCA_000404065.3). Taxonomy (NCBI): domain Eukaryota; kingdom Viridiplantae; phylum Streptophyta; class Pinopsida; order Pinales; family Pinaceae; genus Pinus; species Pinus taeda. Next base: position 244,962 of record APFE030553673.1, on the reverse strand, counting down.
GATATTTCTTGTGATACAACATCAAAATTTCCTCCCCAAAAGATTGTATCCATGTTATACCTAGACATGTCTTGAAATTGTAGTGTTTGTTTAGTAACTTTAGAGTCGTCTTTTCTGCATATAGTGTACACATTGGAAATGCTAGTGACAATACCAAGAACATCAACAATGGAGTTGACGTTTGTTTTTTCTGATATCATTGATTGATTTTATATTGAATTGCATCGCTGGCTTATGTTTTTTTCTGCTGGAAACATGCTCTATGGTAGATGTTTCATTTAACAAAATTTCCCAATCATTATTTAAGTGGTTGTATTTCTTATTAACCATTCTCACATTCCCTTTAGAGACAATGTAGACATTTCCAAGTTGGATTTTGTCAAAAAAATAATCAAAGACATTGTTGAAACAATTAATATGTATTTTTCCACCTTCTGTATCAAACAGGTCAAAGCCAAACACTTTACCGGGTCCGTATTGATTATGAAATTATCAAAGAGTTATTTTTCTTTGAATGTGTCCTTTTATGCACCAATTTGAATGGTAAGGGTTTAGTGATTTGATGGGAATTTGGACTGGCATGACGAATGGGGTTGGAGTAGTTGGAAGAGGGAAGTGCCTTTTTGATGAAGTATCTTGGTTCAATGAGGAGGGAGTGTTTTCTTTAGAAGTGATTGCGATACTCATATTTTTTGGATTACCAATTAAGGGTGCAGATGAAGCAAAAATCTCGAAGTATATTAGCTTTATAGACCTACACGAAAAATGAGAGTCATAGGAATAATTGTTAGATTCGGAAGTGCTATCAATAAAAATGTTAAAGTTGAAATAAGAAATTTATAACAAACTTACATTGATGGACCAATAGCTGAAGTAGTCCAACTTTTAACATTTATAACATAACCCTTTTGTAGCAAGCTTGTTGCTATGAGGTCATTGAAATATATTGGAAGCATAAGGCGTTTCATATGTTTTCAATCAGAGATGGCAATGCGATATTGTGGAGTTGAATTTGCATTGATTGAATGGGTTCAAGTTCAACAATTTGTAGGTATGGTTGAATATGAGTTGATCCAGAGAGCATTAAGAAAATAACATTCTTAGTAAGGTTTGTTGTCATTTTCTGAAAGTAGAGATAAGAAAATAAGTACTATATAGAACAAAGCTCATAAATGTGGTTTTCTTCGCATAAGATGTTTAGCATTCATTAGATTCCTATAACACTACATGAAAATCTATGAACTAAAGGGCAAGAAGCATGTTCAATTTTTTTGCAATTGAGTGGTTATCTAGGCTTGTAAACATAAAAATGAAGAGATTTATGACAACAACTTCCATATGATCATTCTCTTTCAGACATAGTTAAAACTATAAATTGACAATTTCAGAAACCTACGCATGTTAGAAACAATCAGACAAGTGTAGCATACTTAATACTATAAATTGAAAATTTCATAAACCTACGCATTTTAGAAACAATCAGGCAGGCACCCTAGCACCCAATGATAATAAGCATGGGTGTAGATTTAGAAATTGTGTAGCCTTTGAATGTGCAACCAAAAAATACATTTGAAGTAAAACTCCGGTTTGATTTAAGATGTTATTTTGTAGGTATGGATTCATGGTGTTTGTACCATTTCATGGATTCGTTTCTTATATGCAAGCAGTGTCTACCCTGCTCCCCCTTTGTTTTCCCATTTTGTAAAATGAATCTTAATTGTTAAAAGAGACACAAAATAATATACATTAGAATGATCAGACAAGTGTAACATACTTAATACTATAAACTGAAAATTTCATAAACCTACACATGCTAGAAACAATCAGACAGGCGCCCTAGCACCCGGTGATAATAAGTATGGGTGTAGATTTAGAAATTATGTAGCCTTTGAATGTGCAGCTCAAAAATGCATTTGAAATAAGACTCCTGTCTAATTTAAGATGTTATTTTGTAGGTATGGATTCATGGTGTTTGTACCATTTCATGGATTCATTTCTTATATGCAAGCAGTGTCTACCCTTCTCTCCCTTTGTTTTCCCATTTTGTAGAATGTATCTTAATTGTTTAAAGAGACACAAAATAATATACATCAAAATGATCATGTCAATGGGACATGGCACATTTATAAAGGCTACCCTGGCTACCCATCCCCACATAGAAAAGGATTTTTGGCATATTTTTCATGGTCTTAATCTCACGAGATTCTGCATTCATATGAAAAATTCCTATTATGGTTGAAAGCTAAGGTGTGAAATATGTTATAAATGCTATAGTCTCCACCAAACGAAAAGTGAATAAATGCTATTCAATGCATACCAACATTTCCTTTTTAGTAGAAGTAAGATTCGTGCCAAATGCATGGTGTTTCAAATTTTTGTACCCTACAATCTAATTATTAAGCTATCCAAGACAAATTGCCAATTGTTAGGTAACATACAAAGATGTTGCCTGGATGAAATATCATTGAATATTTTAACATAAAAATGTGTACAAATATTTATAGGCACACTCCTTATACCTCAAGATTTTTGGTTTCCGCTCCAACTTTTGAAGTCTGTAGATTTATCCAAGCTTCAATTCTTGCTTCTTCTAGCTGATATCTGAAATTTACAGACAAAGAATAATTATGAAGAATAAGAGGATAGTGAAAGTTTAGCAATAATATAATCATATTATATTGTAAAGTATTGATGAAACCATGCTCAAATCAATACAAATATTCTCAATGGGAAGGAAAGATACAAATATTCTAAGCTACTGTAAAGAAAATATATTAACAATGTTGCCATTCCTAAGACAACTATACTAAAGGGACCTATAATAACATTGATGCAATTCATATGACAACTATGTTAAAAGAATCAATTTCAAAGCTTACTCTATAACATGGATAGTTGAGCTTGTTGGAAGACATTGCAACATTAAGTGAAAGATTACATGACCACAAGAAAATTATATGTGAGGGTTATTGATAAAAGTAGAGAAGGATGAGAACATTAAAAATGTAAAAATGGATAATAAAACAAATGAGAACATAAAAAGTGCAATTATTTCTAGGATGAAAGCATTTTAACATGAGGTGGGTAGGTATTTTATTCTTCTTCAGATCACGTCACACTCATGAAAACCGTGTTGAGATTGCAACAAGATGATGAAGCTTAGTGAAAAGAGTTGCCTTCACTAAGTGGGCCCGCAGGCAAATTATGGTGCAAAGTCTATTTTTAGACTATGTCTATTTTTAGACATATGGATCATGTCTATGAGTTGCAAGATGTTGTTTATGGATGATTGGTCAAGTTGGCAAAAATAGATGGACTTCTATTTTTAGACAACAGCGGTGACACTGTCAAGTCTAATTATAGACTAGTCAAATATTATTAGCTTATAATAATATCTAGACTAAACCTTATCTTATTCTCTTGGAGCACTTTAGTTTGAGCTACAGATGTGGCACATGCAGTTGTCAAAAGGAAATACGTTTTCTTGTGGGTCAGTTGAGTTGTTGCATGCATGACTTCAGTTAGAACTCAATCAGTTGAGTTTGGTGGAGTTGATTGTGGAGTTGATGGAGTTGTGTTTAGTTTGACTTGGTTAAACTAGTTGTAATTAGTCTAACTGCAAATAAGACTAATGATGAGTTGTTAAACTAATTATTAACTCATAATGCAACTAAAGAATACATCAATTAACTCAGTTGCATGTCAGTGCATGTTCAGTTCAACAGGGACAAGTGTTAGAGGATCAAATTGGTATCAATTGTGACTATAATTGTGCATGAGGATTTGCACAATCAATGGGATTGAGTTATGCCAATGAGAATTGACCAATAACAAGTGATTATAGCCTTTTCTCACGTGATTCCCAGTGTGAGTGATTCTTTTGAGGTAAATACAAGTTTGGTTCAACCATTCTCATCCATTCTTGAGCAGGTATTGAGCAGTGGAGGCAGGCAAGCAGTGGAATACATTTGGAGATCAGATCTGAGCTGTATTGTGTGTAACAGGTGGAGATAGTGCTGGATACTTGTGAGAAGTATTTAATATTGTAATGTTACATGTTCTCAATCATTAATGTACAGATAGTGTGGGGTTTTTAGCTGTAAGCTCTTCCCGGGTTACATACTGTGTTAATGTGTGCATGCTCTTGATGTTTTATTGTTATTGATGCTGCTATATTGATGATCAATGTAGAGGAGCTTATGTAATGTGTATGTATTCCTCAATAGTACATGATCAGGATAATGTCCATTGAATATGTGTTTATTATTCAAAATTTCTACAAACCACAATAATTCTGGGTTGGGTATTTCATATTTGTGTTTGGGTATTTTATATTTCTGTTTTGTGTTGTTATAACTTGAGAAAATGGTCGAAAAAGTGGATTGAATCATATGGAGGACAAAAATCATGAGGAAAATAAGAGGTACTTATCACATGGTAGAAATATCCTCTGGCATCAGAGTCATAGATGTAAACCATTTTTTATAGTTACATACCATTAACATAATAAAAAAAATAGTATTATGAATGTGATTGAAAATTGGATTATCAAACCATTCAAAACACTGTGATCGAATACAGAGCAGATAATTAGCATGATAGAATATAGATGAACTTAATCATTTGAATGGAAATAGGAGAAAATAAGGTAAGATCATTTTTCATGGATGTTTCTATAGCTATAAGGGAGTGATCTACTTCCCCTGATTCATAATAACCATTGTCCTAATAAATTCTTCCTAGAATACTTCCTCTTCCCCGTATTCCCAAAAGAAACAATACTTGTACTTGGGTGATAGACACCAGGTCATTAGAAAATGAAATTGTAGGACAATACATTGAGTCTCACATTGTTTCAAATAGGACATATAGCATTCACATTTGGTTAAATCTTTGTTAAAGTTAGGATAGCCCATAGGTCCTCATTTCCTTTGATCCTTAATTAAACATTCCCATATTAGTTATGAAGCTAGTAAATAATTTAGCCTAAGATAGTTCATTTTGTTTATATGTTCAAAGAACTTATTTTTATGAGTCCATCTAAGGTAACCAAACCCATTTAAATAAACTCCCATGTTCCCTAAGTATCCTAGGTGGAGAATAATTCTCACCTCTCACCAATATTTTGACATATTTTTCTTTGTACTCAATATGGGAGAGAACATTGTTCAATTAGAATTGATGGCTCATGAGTTAGCCGCACCTATGAATGATATCAATACTTCAGTTTAGCTTCACATACATAAGTAGCATAAAGGAGGTTAAATCACTTACTTGGATATCCCCATAAAAGGTTTCGGGTTCCAAATTCTATGAGGATTCCAGAGAAACAATGTTGTTAAAGTTCACACATGAGATTTTGGTCATCTTCAATGTAGTTAGCATATGATCTCAAAAGGGTTTGGGTTCCAACTTCTATGATCACTGAGGAGAAAGAATGTTGTTAAAGTTCACACATGAGATTTTGGTCATCTTCAATGTAGTTAGTTGCAGGTTCTCAAGAATAGCAATGCATATAATCAAAATGGAACAGTGTTTGACAATAGTAAAGGTAGGAAATAGGAAGAAAATAAGGATGATATAATGAATGAGTGCCGACAGAAAGCTCAACAACATGAAAAGGGAAATATGGAGGTAAACTAACTAACCTAATAGGCGGAACTTGGAATGAATAAAATGCATCAGCAACTTGGTTCCTTAGAGAGAATCTGAACTTGGAAGCCAATGTAAGTTTTCCATGAATAGTTTTTATTGGAAACAGAGTATGCAAGTTTCTCTTTCTAAACCAACATTGAGCTTCTTTTCAAAAATACTCGTTTGCATACATTTTACAAGAAGTTCATAAAATATTTACAATAGTGACTGTGTAAAATGACCTGCGCTAAATTTGGGCAAAAATCTATCCAACTCTCCCAAATAACGATCAGAGACCCAAATAACTCTCAAACTCTAATTGTTGATCATCTCCCATAGATAGAGGAGAGGAGGATAGGTTAAATTTCATTTCTATGAGAGGAGGATATGCATAAATTTCATTTCATTTAAATCTATTGCATGCATTTAAATTCGTAGCCCATATAATATGGTACAAGCCCTGTCATTAGATGTTTTATGCTTCTGTAAACATGTGGTGTAGATGTGTTGTTGATTATATGTGCAAATGGAGTTGCATATATAATTATGTTTTGCTGATGGATTATCTCGGTGCAATTTTTTTTATAAAATTTCCACACCACCATAGTAAGACAATCTACCAAAGCGATTATGTATTTCTATGAAGTAGATGCAATGTTTCGTTTATACATTTGTTGGTTATCAATACCAAAATGATGAACTATTTCAAAAAAATGTGTTAGGTTCGAAGTCAAACACACACCTGTTTAAAGAAACAATACTTGTACTTGAGTGATAGACACCAAGTCATTAGAAAAGGAAATTGTAGGACAATACATTGAGTCTCACATTGTTTTAAATAGGATATATAACATTCACATCTGGTTAAATATTTATTAAAATTAGGATAGCCCATAGGTCCTCATTTCCTTTGATCCTTAGTTAAACATTCCCATATTAGTTGTGAAGCTAGTAAAGCATTTAGCCTAAGATATTTCATTCTGTTTATATGTTCAAAGAAATTATTTTGATGAGTCCATCTAAGGAAACCAAACCTATTTAAATAAACTCCCATGTTCCCTAAGTATCCTAGGTGGAGAATAATTCTCACCTCTCACTAATATTTTGACATATTTTTCTTTGTACTCAATATGGGAGAGAGCATTGTTCAATTAGCCTTGATGGCTCATGAGTTAGCCGCACCTATGAATGATATCAATACTGCAGTTTAGCTTCGCACGCATAAGTAGCCTAAAGGAGGTTAAATCCCTTACTTGGATATCCCCATAAAAGGGTTCAGGTTCCAACTTCTAGGAGGACTTCGGAGAAACAATGTTGTTAAAGTTCACACATGAGATTTTGGTCATCTTCAATGTAGTTAGTTGTAGGTTCTCATGAACAAAAATGCATATAATCAAAATGGAACAGTGGTTGACAATAGTAAAAGGTAGGCAATAAGAAGCAAAGAAGGATGGTAGAATGAATGAGTACCGACAGAAAGCTCAGCGACATGAAAAGGGAAATTTGGAGGTAAATTAACTAACCTGATAGGCAGAACTTGGAACGAATAAAATGTATCAGCAAATTGGTTCCTTAGAGAGAATCTAAACTTGGAATCCAATGGCAGTTTTCCATCAATAGTTTTTATTGGAAACATAGTATGCAAGGTTCTATTTCTAAACCAACATTGAGTTGATTTTCACAAATACTCGATTGCATAAATTTTACAAGAAGTCCATAAAAGATTTACAATAGTGACTGTGTAAAAATGACCAGGGACAAATTTGGACAAAAATCTATCCTATTCTCCCAAAGAATGGTCACAGACACAAATAAATCTCAAACTCTAATGGTTGATCATCTCCCATAGATAGAGGAGAGGAGGATAGGTATAAATTTCATTTTTATGAGAGGAGGATAAGTATAAATTTCATTTCATTTAAATCTATTGCATGCATTTAACTTCATAGCCCATATAATACAGTAGAATCCTTGTCAGTAGATGTTTTATGCTTCTATAAATGTGTAGTGTACATGTGTTATTGATTATATGCGCAGATGGAGCTGCATATATAATTATGTTATGCCGATGGATTGTCTAGGTGCAACTTGTTTATAAAATTTCCACACCACCACAATAAGACAATCTACCAAAGCGATTATGTATTGCTATGAAGTAGATGCAATGTTTCGTTTATATGTTTGTTGGTTATCAATACCAAAATGATGAACCATTTCAAAAAAATGTGTTAGGTTCGAAATGAAACACACACCTGTTTGGTTTTGTTTGTTGTTTCTAGCTTGTTGCGAGTATAGGCAGAGGCTTTCAAGTGAAGAGGGAAGCTTATCAACAGGTACCTTGTAGTACCTTTCCAATTCCTAATACGTTGGTGAAGATATTTTTTCGAAAAGAACTACAGCTTTGTCCCGAGGCATAACAGAAACAATCCTACAAAACAAAAACAATTAACCTGAGCCTTGAATGTTGCAAATATTATTTTTTAATTCATTGATATTATCTTCCATAAAATATTTATAATCCTACAAAACATAGGCAATTAACTTGAGCCTTGAATATTGTAAACATGGTTTAAATAAGCCACATAAAAAAACCCACAACTAGGAAACAGACCGAGTGGCAACCTCATGTGCAGTAATTAATTTCAATGGTTTCAAACAACAAAATAACAAAATTTTAAATAAACGAGACTGTGAAATAATATTAAGGTGCTGATGAGTGTCGAGAGAAAGCTCAACAACATGAAAAGGGAAATCTCAAGGTAAGTCTCAATGTGATCACAATTAGGCTAAGGTTCAAAAAATGCAAGGGACTCAAGTGTTGTCATTCCAGGTACAAGAAAAAGAAACATGGTAGGAGTGGAGCAAGGCTTGAAAGCGGGCATTTCCTAGACTGGGAAAGATGAGCCTGATGTTCTTTAGGGGCTATCCCAAAATTTGAGTTCCAAACGAAGTAGTAACACTATTTTCCATCTACAATCACAGTGAACGCATATACTGGACCCCAAAATAAGCCACATAAGAAAACACTCCATACAACTGAGTTGCAGGTTCTCAGGAACAACAAATGCATATAATCAAAATGGAACAATGGTTGAAAATAGTAAAGGCAGGAAGCAGGAAGCAATGAAGGATGGTAGAATGAATGAGTGCCGACAGAAAGCTCAGCAACATGAAAAGGGAAATTTGGAGGTAAATTAACTAACTTGACAGCCAAAACGTTGCAAATCTACTGAAGGCTGCTATGTGAAGGCTGCAAATACTGATATGATAAGGCTATAAATACTACAAATACTAATATGAGATGATAAATGTGATATGAGATGCAAAATGATAATTGTAACCCCAAAATTTATACCATAACCTAATAACTACCATCATAACTAGTTCTGATGCAGAGGCCACCAGATTCAGATGCAGGGAAAAACTGCCAACTAATTAATCCTCCTTCTGGCCCTCCTCATCCTCTTGGCCCTCCTCCTCCTACAGAAAAAGCGATGCTCCTCATCCTCGTGTGGCAAAGAAGAAAGCATTCGCCCCCCGCCCTCCGTGGCCCTCCTCGTCCTCCTGCAACAAAGGTATTTGCCCCTGCCCTCCTCTGCATGCCCCTCACCCTCCTCTACAACAAACGTAGCTATCCGTGCATGCATGATGGATTGTTTGGGTAGACGAATGGGTTGGGTAGAGTAACTAGAATGACAAACAACAATTAATTAAATTTTTAATTAACTAATTACCTTAAGAGTTTTTAATGTTTTCTGATTCAGTTGGACAACAGATCATTGTTGAATCGTATAACAATGGATTTGACGGTTAAGATTAGGACAGAAAGGCATTTGGGGGATTTCACTTCAGAGGGGAACACCTTACAGCGTAATAAATTCCATATTGTAAAATTCAATCCCAATTCTTAAATCAAAATAAATATATAAATTTTTAAAAATTAATAAATTTAAAAATTTAAACTTTCAATATCCTAATTTAAAACACTTCATGACTTCTACTTAGTGAACAACTTCTATTGAAACTAGCCTCTTTTAAGTATATTTTTTCACTCAAATATATAATTTTCCTAAATATTATGAAAATCCATGAGGAGTCACATTCTTTTATGATGAATTGTGGCTTGATTTTATATTATAAAATTACATTAAGTTAAAGTGATGATTTCGCTTGAAAAACAATGGTTTTTGGGCACTATTTTGATGGTTAATTTCAGAAATTTAGGTGCTCTAGGGTCCTTGATTGTGTCCAATTCATTTCTACCATTAAAAAATGATTCAAATACTTCCAGTTTCAGATTTTTTTTTTTTTTTTAAATGTCCAATTCCAACGAGAAAATAGTCATACTCCAAAATTTAAATATGAATTTGAATATGATAGAGTGCCCATTTCATAAATTTGTTCAACCATGTGAATGCGAATATTGCAGTAAAATCTAAGTTTCATTGTCTTGTCTTGATTTGTTTCCAATGAGAGATGGTGGATTGGCACTAGTTAACTAGGTAATGACTCTACAACGTTCATTAAATATGCTTTCACTAACACAAAGGTACTAAATTTTCTCGAAATTTGATGTTACTCCTACCTAGAGGTATTTGAGAAGAGGGTCCCAACATAGAGTTGATCACAAGCCATTGAATGAATGCAATGGAGTCGATCGATTGGCCAAAATTGACTACTACAATTGAGTACAGATCCCCCCTATGATGTTAGTTGGGAAGGGGGGTTTGCATTCACGGATCCAACTCTAGGTTCCATCTAACACAATAGAAGGTGGAGGCACTTTGATGAGGATCAACAACTACAATTGAGTGCAAACACTCCGCCCCCCCCCCCACCATGATGTCAGTGGAGGGGTCGATTCTTTAGTTGTGGATCTAGCTGTAGGTTTTGTTTAAAGCATCAAACAACGTAGGCACTTTAATGAGGATTGGCGACTTGCTTGAGGGGTAGATAGCGATGCCATATCAGAGGGGAAAGTGTTTGTATTGACGGTTTTGCACCTTCCTAGAACTTTGTCTGTTGTTGGCATGCTCGTTGGCGTTGTTATTATATATTCCCTTTGATGGAGTTTAGATGGCGTAGTTATAGGAAAGTGATAGATATTTGAAAACATGGTTTTTGGCATTTGACGAAGATTCGTCATTAGAGAAATTTTGAGGTCTAAAATGGGTCTCCTAAGGAATATTATGCAATAATTGTGGAAATAATTAAATAATATTATATTACATCCTTAAATTTTAGAGGGAAAAAAAGATAAAATTATTTTTTCAACTCCTATTTTTAACTTATATCCCTATAGTTTTACTCAAATTTTGAGCAGGATCACTTGTTGAATGTGGAATTTAATTCCTTATCCAAAGAGTACCAATGTAGCATAATTTCTATGGACCCTTCTACAGGAAAAATGAGAAATACATGAAAAATGTGATTGCAATTACGTGTTTCATGTATTTATCATTTTTTGTGTAGTAAGTTCCACCAAAAGTATTCAATATGGGTACTTCTTGGATGAGGAATTAAATTCTGCATCCAATGAGTGCTCCTGCTCAAAATTTTAGTAAAAACACATGGAGATAAGTTGAAAATATGAGTTGAATTTTTTTTTTTTTTTTTTTTAAATATTTTTACTTTTTTTTACACAAAAAAGGTGAATCTTTCCCCATGGTTGACATCATCATCTTGAATCCTATTATATTCTATAAAATTTATTTTGGTTGTAATTTTTTGTTTTGAGGCCCCCTTTAGACCTCAAAATTTCTCTAACGCATCATTTTAGTTAGTAAATGAAGAAGATCTAAAAGAATTTTCCTTGGCATTTGACAAAGATTAGAGGACATGTTCATCAACCAATGATTATGGCATGAGTAATATATTTTGTAGCTTTCATTTGGTACTATAGGAGGAGATATTTACAAACAAGTTTCTCCCAGCTCATGTCCAGTGAGGCATTTAGGCCATAATTGGAAAAATTGTCTACCAATTTGTTACCTTTTCGGTGGATGTGGGTGAGGAGAGGGGTGAGAATTTGAGCCATAAGTTTTATAGTTTGAGAGATTTGGGCCTCTACAAGTTTTAGTGATTTTATTTGGATTGAATCCACATTTAATTTTGCGAAATATAGTGATGATTGTCTTTGAATTTCCCTTGATGATGAGTTGGCTATAGTTTTTTTTTCAGTTGGAAATGAGGAGCCATTGTTCCAAGACCCATAATTTATTCATGTTGTTTGTAGTATGATTGATAGATCCTACGAAAATGTGTAATATTTGACCCAACATGTTCTGAAAAACTCCTCCATATCTTGTAGGTCTAAGATTTCCGTTAGAGGTTCTATTAAAGTTGAGCTTGATAAAGTTATGAGGGGGAGCTGATGAGTGGGATGGGATAGACGGTTGAGAAGGTGTGGGGGGGGGGGGGGGGGGGGGGGGGGGGGGGGGGGGGGGGGGGGGGGGGGCGGGGGAAATATTGGGAATATGGAATGATGGATATGATGTGGATATAGGCCAATTAGAGATAGGATACAAGATTTAGCTAGGTTACATTCCTACTCCTTTTATGTGTAGGATTGATAAATAAGTGATTCTCTTAAGTTATTGACAATGGTTTGTTAGAGGTCATAGATGGGGGAGCTAGTGTTTTTGAAATTTATTTGAATGTGCTCCTTCTAGATTTTCCAAAGGAGGAATCCTGGGATCCAATTCCAAGAAATATTTATAAGAGGATTGGAGAATGTTCCTACAGTTTATATTTTGGACGACACAACTAGAACCTCTATTAGTTTTGTAGAATAGAATAGCGAGGTTGTGCCAAAGAGTAGCCTTCTAGCAGTAGCTATTAAAGAGATTATTAAAGATTTTAGAGTTGGAAAATAATAAGAGACAAATTGAGGCACATATGAATCGTTGTCATTCAAGATGATCCTAAACAACTTTAGGGGATCTACTAGAATGGAGTTGTCGGACTTTGGAAATAAGAAGAAGAATTACCCGAGGGTGAAAATGACAAAAAGGAAGTTGGGAGATATGTTAATAACCACTTCCATGAAGCAACAAAAAATGGAGCCATCCTCTAAAGTTGTGGAAATTGTTATGGTGGACCAATAAAGTGATGGCCTTATAGCGAAATAGTGTCACATAGTTCTTCACAATCATTAACCTACATGGAAGCTACCACCTCAAGAAATCAACTAAGAGCATGGTTGGTAATGTGGAATAGACCCAACTATTGGCATGAGAGATGCTTGGGAAGGCATCTAAAACTTCATACTTAAACCCTGTAGGTTTTCCTTTTACCTACGATTTAATTTGGCTTGCTTGTGAAGATCTCGAGGGAGATGAATACCAATATCCATCCACGCCCTTGAACACGTGGAGTAATTGTATCCCCAAAAATGCATGTTGACACAACCATATTAAATTTAATTAATGAAAAGTATATAGGTTATATTATGGGATAGGGGCTTGCTTTATTGAACCATTAACGAACAAAGTTCTAGTAGAAAGTGTATATCATTAAATATATTTAATAATAATGAATTAATAGTATATATATGTATTTTGATATGTGATTTTAATTATTTCATTATAATTTTCTTATACGATTTATATGTTATTTTACGTGTTATTGGTGGTAAGTTTAAAAGGAAATCACACTACGGTAATTTTTATTTAAATTTATTTATTAATAAGATTTTGATATCTGTATAAATATTAAGTGATTAAAATTATTCTTAGTTAATCATAATTGTAAAGAGTAAAATATAATAATGCACATTTTATTTAGGAAAATATATAATAATATTAAGGGAGAGGATACCAGTGGGAATGGACTAGGGACCCAGGGGGGGGGGGGGGGGGGGGGAAGACAAGTGAGGCATGATGGATAAGATGTGGAGATATGCCAACTAGAGAGAGGATACAAGATTCAACTAGGCTCCATTCCTAGTCCTTTTATGTCTAGGATTGAGAAATGAGTGATTCTCTTAAGTTATATAGGATGGTTTTCTAGAGGTCATATGTGGGGGAGATAGTGTTTTTGAATGTTCTTTCATTCCACTTCTTCTACGTGTTCCCAAGGAGGAATCTTGGGATCTAATTCTAGGAAATATTTATAAGAGGATTGGAGAATGATGATGGTTTCCAGGGGGTTAAATTTTGGAGGACGCAACTGGAATCTTTATTAGTTTTACACAATAGAATACCGAGGTTGTCCCAAGAGTAGTCGTGTAACAATAGTTGTTAAAGAGATTATTAGAGGTTTCAAAGTTGGAAAAGAACAAGAGATAGATCAAGGGACCTATGAATCCTTGTCATTGAAGATTGTCCTAAGTAACTTTATGGTATCTATTGGAATGGAGTTACTAGACTGTATAAATGAGAAGAAGAATGATAGTAGGATGAAAATGACACAAAAGGTATTCAGGAGATATGATAATCATTTCTTCCACGAGGCCATAAAGAGTGGAGTCATCCTCTAAAGGAGTTGAAATTGTTATAGTTGATCAAAAAAGTGATGGCCTTTTAGCAAAATAGTCTCACATAATCATTCATAATCATAAACCTACATGGAAGTTGCCACCCCAACAAATGAACTAAGATAATGGTTGGCGATGTGGAACAAACCCAACTATTGGCATGGGAGAATATTCGAAAGGCTCCTAATATTTCATACTTAAGCCCTATGTGTTGTCATTTTGTCTGTGATTTAATTTGGCTTGCTTGCAAAGTATGTCGAGGGAGATTAATACCAAGATCCTTCCATGCCCCTGGACATGTGGGCTGATTATATCACCAAAACGACATGATGATCCAACCATATTTAATTTAATTAATGAAAAGTGCATAGGTTATATTACGGGATAGGGACTTTCTTTATTGAACCATTAACAAACAGAGTTCCAGATGTGAGTGAGACAATATGATTTGCAAGAGAATCAACCAGAGTGTTTACATCTCTGAGGAAATATTTTTCCTAAAAATTTGGAATAATAGATAAGGGGGATTGATGCTTTCAAAAAGAGAATTGAGTTTGATATTAAATGGTAAAGTGCCCATATTAATGTGCCTAATGACATTGTTAAAGTCTCCCACAATAATTGAAGATCTTGGGGAAATATATTTAGCTAGAATCAACTCTTGAAGAAGACCATATATTAAATAAAATCAAAATAGCCCCATGGTTTTAACCGTGAAAGTCCATCCTTAATATTATTAGATATTTTCCTAAATAAAATATGCATTATTATTATTTTACTCTTCAAAATTATGATTAGTTATGATTAATTTTAATCACTTAATATTTATGTATAAATCAAAATCTTATTAATAAATAAATTTAAAATAAAAATTGTATAGTGTGATTTCCTCTCAAACTTACCACCAATAACAAGTAAGATAACATGTAAATTGTATAAGAAAGTTATAATAAAATAATTAAAATCACCAAATCAATAGATATTTCGAAATATATATATATATATATATATTATATATATATATATATATATATATATATATATAATATATATATATATATATATATATATATATATATAGCTCTGAGGGTCAGCTCAATTGGTCGAGTCTATGTCATTAAAGCACATTTACTTTTGAGATGTTGTGGGTCACACCCTCAAGGTTAGGCTTTGTAGTTGAACTAGCAAGAGGTGATCCCTTTAGGTGGACATGCTTGGAACAAATATTCCATGGACGTAGTGGTCAATAATCTCTAGGGTCCATGAACCACATAGAAATGAAATCCTCAAAGGTTATCTCAATTGGTTGAGTCTTCGTTGTTAAATCACATTTTCTACTAAGAGGTAACTGGTTTAATTCTCTCGACACTCTGAGGGTCAGGACTGTGGTTGAAATGATAGGAAGTGATCCACTCGAGTGAATGTGCCTGGTACAAATATTTTGTGGACATAGCGATCAACGATCTCCGAGATATGTGGGCCACACACACATACATATAATATATATATCATTATTATTGTACATACATTTCATAATAAAATTCAAATAATAAGATAAAAGTCTGTGTTTGTATACAAGATTGAATTAAAACAATATTAATAGCTGCAACACAACATAGTCTCTTCCTCTACTACTAATTAATTGTTTAAGGTTATGCAGAGTGCAAAAAGAAGAATTAATTAAGAAAATTAAGCGTTCTTAAATAATGAAAAAATGTGGATAAAAAACGATTGTCATTGTGATATGTCATTATGCAGAGTTCGAAAGTGCAAAGGAAGTTATGCTTTGAAAAAAAAACCATAGTTTAAGGTATTATGAGATCTTTCTTTCAACTTTAGCAAAATAATTGATTGTATTGTAAGTCCCTATTGTTTTTAGAAATTTATTGTTTTTATCAATAAATAAATTTGATTTGGTCTTAAAGTTAAAGTGAAATTTGATTTGGTCATAGTCAACATTTCGTTGAGGTAATACCCCTTTTGTTAAATGTAAATATTTTATTTACTTTTACTGGAAAAACTTGGTAAATTGTAGGTCATATAGAAAGGCCTGATATGAGTAAGTGATAAATTAAATGTTTAATTTTATTTGAATTTCATTAATGAAATTAGTTATGGTCAACCATGGAAATTATGAAGGAAAAATATGCTAAATGAAAATCTCACTCACCAGATAGTTAAAGGACAATTGTTCCTCTCCCTAGAGATAAATGATCTCATTTAGGGAAAAGGGAACCAAGAGGGTGTGAGGAAAAATCCTGAGGCAACCAAAGGAGGAAATTGAAAAGTTAGTACCTTATATAGGACATTGTTGAGGAAAGGTAGGACGCTACCAATAAGGGAATTCTTGAGTTGGTTGGCTAGTGGAGTTCCCATTCAAACTTGTAGAGAGTCTGAGAAAGTCCTAAGAAGGGCCTAGTGTGGTCTTTCAAGCTCTAGGTGGACCTAGTTTAGTCTTTATCAAGAAGGTCATTTTGAAGTGAGATTAGCTCGAGGGAAGTCTAGTAAAGATTACCCCCACTCATTGGTTGGGTGAAAAGTCCATTTTCTTAAGCTATGAGGGTTTAAATATTACTAAGCTAGGGAAGCGAAGGTGAAAAGTCCATTTTCTTAAGCTATGAGGGGTTAAAGATTATCGAGCTAGGGAAGCTAAGGTGAAAATTCTATTTGCTTAAGCTATTAGGGTTTAGTTATAACAAATGAGGTGACTATTCACCTACCATGTGACTCTTGACATCCCTCATGACTCTTGAGATCCCATGTGACTTTTGAGCTCCTACATGCTTTTTGTTCTTTCTAGTGGCTCTTCGTATTCCATGTGTGACCCTTGGGATTCTAAACATTTTTATATTTTCCAATTTTCAAAAATACATAATTAAATTTCACCAATAATGTGGAAAAAATACATGAAACAAAATAACACTCTTATGTTGGCACTTTGAAAAGATACAATTTGGCGACTATGAGATGTGACTTCATTATAGTGTATCGATGCCAAGTTCTTCTCTTTGCTGCTATGTCTTCACTCTTTATGATTTATTTGTTATGTTCTTCATATTCACCCTCCAAAGGGTCTAGATAAGTATTGGAACCTTCTAAGTCAATATAAGTTTCCATCCCTCTGTCGTGGTTCAAGATTCCTTTACTCCTGCATGATAGCATATTTGTGTCTTATCTCCACAACTTTACTTATTGTAACCTCTTCTTGATGACCTCCTTGAGCATCATCTTGTCATGATAGGATGATAACACCTACAAATGAAGTTCACTCATGACAAAAAAATTTTAGTCCCAAAATCACCTATTATATCTTTGTTTACTCATGCAAGGCTCACTGTGATGGGATAGTGTGTAAGGATTGAGAAGGAACCCTTATTTCGACACAGTGCGAAGATTGAGGAGGTGGAAAATGGAGGTATGGGTACTGGATGTGTGCATTGTAGAATGAAAATAGGGAGAGGCAAGTTTTTGCGTAGTGGGCTAACGTGTCAAACTTGGGCACTGTGACTGTGCAATGCACAAATATTGAGGAGGAGTCTCAAGGGATTGCACATGTTGCCACTACAGGGGTCAAGAGATTTCCCTATTGTTCACTATGATTACGTAATGAGAAATGAAGGGAAGGCTCATCAAGGGATCTGACCATGTACATGAATGGCACAAAAGGAGGTCCAGTCTTTGTAAATCTCTTGAGTTCAAAGATTGTGTTTATATGGATTAGTTTGTGAGAACTTTGTTGGCCCCCATAGGTAAATATGTTTCCTCTCACTTCTCTCAAACTAAGAAATAAGCTCTCTAGATAACCTTGAAATATGTTTCTATCTTTCAAAGTCATGCTATGTCTATATTGTCCTTACTAATTTTCCTTAGACTGGTGTTGCTTTTGTGTCAGGGTAATCTCCTGCCACTGATGGGTATCATTGGATCCCTTTCCCACCCTCATTCATCAACATACTCTTAACCTCCTCTGAGTTATGGTCAACCACAGGGGGACCAATTTTTCTTACACCTATCCCCCTTTTGAACCTCCCTGTGTCAGCTATTACCAAGGTACTAGCATGTCATATGCATTTACCCATTCGCATCAACCGATGTCAAGGTCAGATGTTGATCAAACTAGTTGCCAAAATATTTTCAGAACCCTTATTATAATTTTGCACCACCTTGCGCTCCAACCCCAATGGCACCAATGCCTCAACCTTCCATTCCTCCACCATCTATGTCATAACAACAACCACCTCCACAGAGATGAGTGTATGCTCAGCATAGTGCTATCATTCCCCCAATCCCAAGAGAAGAAACAAGGGGAAAGGTAACCAGAACCAACCATCTCATGGTAATCAAGGCAACCAAGGTAGACAACCTAATGATAACAAGGGTGAGCAATCCAATCTTGTAACCCAAGAACATGGCGGAAAACCCAAGCAGAACAAGGCTCTTAGAACTAATAAGCCTTGTGTTTGTTGTGAGACTTATGACCATTATAACAATGAATTTCCCCTTCTCCCTCATATGCATCAGGCATGGGAAGCTAAAACAACTGCCTCTAGAGGGTTGTAACCCATTTCTCAATCCACTCCTTCTTCATGGCCGGTAGGGCTTACCAATCTATTCTCGCACCAAGGATATGTGGTCGTCAAACTTGCCCAGAATCCTCCAGCTTCTCAATCTTTGCAATGTGGGAATGAAAATGATTAGATTCTCATGATGAATTCTAAATATATCAATCTCCGGACTCGGTCACACCAGTATGACAATTCTCCCAAAAATTCAGTATTGATTCTAACCCAAAGGTTCCATTGAGACCATTTCGTCACCAAATGGTATCTCACAGATCCCTAAACCTAAGGTATAGGTTCATCCTAAGATCACCAAAGGGCCATTAAATTAAAATGTTGTTAGTTCTTGAGTTGCCCATACTTACAGTATAATAGATGACTCGATGCAGTCTCCTACCACCATGTCAACGCTGGAAGTCCTCTAGACATGCCCATCCCAATGAAAAGATATATTTCCTGCTTTAAGAATTGTAGATCCTTATGATGATAATTTGATCATCGTTGATGTTGATAAATAAAAGCATACCCCTCTCCCTTCATTTGTTGCTTTTCAGATGCCACTCTAAATAAAAAACACTATTGTTCAATGGTGTATAATTGACAAAGGTGCCTCCACTTGTGTGATGGCTGCTAGTGTCTGGAATCAACTTGGTTCATTTGAACTATCACCGTCAACCATTACTCTTTGTTCTTATGATGGTTACCCCTCACATCCTCTAGGTTTGTATCAGAATTGCCCCATCACTATTATTGGCAAGATGGTCATGATCGATATCAAAGTTATCTATGCCCCTTTAGATTATAACATCTTGCTTGGTCGTAGTTACACACACCATGTCAGTTAATGCATATTTTGTCTTTCGCAAGATGTGCTTTCCTCATAATGGAAATATTGTCACTATAAATCAACTGAATTACTATGACCCTCAGTCTTAGACTTCTCCCCAAAATACCATTTCATCAATGGTGGGAAATAAAATCACCAATATCTTTACCGATGATTCCCCTGGAGTCTATAAATATTCCACATTGGTTGGGGCTTATTATGGCCCACCACTTGTGTCATTTGAGCCTAGCTCTTCAATTGTTTGCATGCTTCAAGCATCATGGGATGCCAACAAGAAACCTATTATGTCTTCCCAATAGCCAGCTCCCCAACAAACTGCTTCTAAAGACTCAACTCATCCTTTAGGAACAATTCCTTTAGGTCACTTCTCTTCAGGTGGTTTCCCTTCTGGCCCTCCTTCATTTAGAGGAGCACCTCCAAGTCATTATCCCTTTGGTTAGATGCATTTCTTATTTCTGCCACCAAGAATATTTTCTACTCCTATAATGGCTATGTTGAGTCTTCCTAACATGACTTTGGGGATCCCATTTTGGTACATTGATCCTCCTGCAAACAATCCTTTTGACTAGATAAAACCTTACATGGCTTTGAATCTGGTTCAACCTATCCCTACATCCCAATCATTTCTTTAGTTCCACAAGAACTTCAACAAAAATCTACTCATGTTGTGAAAGTATCTGGTGAGGGGGACAAAGCCTAGAAAAAGGGGGGAAAATAAAATGCAACCCAAGTGACTACGACTCCTTCTAAACCATGAATATTACCCCTCCATGTGCTTTGTGTGATGTTCTCGGGAATTCCACCAATAATTGTCTTGAAATCCCCATGTTAATAGCATGCTCTCAGATAATAAACTTGATCCTAACATTATGGAGGTCCATGTTACCTTACCAAAGTTTGCCAAGAAGAATAAATCATTGTGCACGAACCACCCTTGCACTTTGTGTGATGCATAAGAACATTACTCACATCATTTTCCTCATCTTGAAGACTTTTGTGATACACTTCTTGTGTGTTGTGAGTTAGTTGTTGCTCATGGTGACTCATCTTCTTCTCCACTTGTGGGTCCTAGTACCAATTCCTCACCAGGATAGGAGGGCTCTCAACCGACCATTGTGATTCCTCCTCCTAAAGTCAAGATGAAGGATAATTCAACACCCATTCTCTTCTTGTCATCATCCATGGGATCCATTTAAGGGCTCACATTATCCTTGTGTATCTCGACAATCTCACAGCTCATTCCAAGCATCGTTCATAACACATTGATGATTTGTGTACCATCTTCCTACGATGTCACAAGTATAATATTCACCTTAATCTCCTTAAGTGTGTCTTTTGTGTTCGCAATGATCATCTTTTGGGCTTCATTGTGTCCAAATTTAGGATCTCTCTTGACCCTCTTAAATTTTGAGACATTCCTGAACTTCCTTATTCTTAGAACCTTCACCAGTTTTAGAGCCTTAAAGGAAAATCCAACTTTCTACATTGATTCATTCCAGACTGTGCCACCACTACTCATGGGTTTCTTAGACTCTTGCGATCTAAAACTCCTTTTGTGTGGGATGACCAAGCCCAACAGTCTTTCGATGCCCTTAAACGTGCTCTCATTTCTTCTCCTTTGATTAGTCTTCCTAAATTTGAGAAGGATTTCATTTTATACATCCTAACATCCACCTATGTTATTGATGGGATTCTAACACAAGAATACAAAAACGGAAATGAGCATGCCATTTATTATGTCAGTAAGAACCTTACTGGAACCCATGTGTCCTATTCCCATGAAGAGAAGTTGGCCCTAGCTGTCGTGTTCTTTGTCTAGAAACTTCGTCATTATATCCCCACACATACCACTAAGGTTTTTACTAATTCCAACCCCATGGCCTTCTTATTTGGTCAACAGATCATCAATGGGAAATATGCCCATTGGATCATTATTCTCTAGGAATTTGACTTGGAATTTGTAACACCCAAGAGTAGGAAAGGATTAGCCCTTGTTGAATTCAAATATAATTTCCCTACTGGTACGAAAGATATTCTAGTGAATGATGATCTTCCATATGAACACTTTTTCATTATATCTTCTTACGATCCAGGGTATGGCGACACCCTTTCTTATTTGGTGAACCCAAAAATTCCCACCCCCCCCCCCCCATATCCCCTGTTGATGATCGACAATGCATTCAACATAAAACTTCTTGATACCTTCTCATAGGTGATAATTTGTATCGTCATGGTGTCGACATTTTCCTTCGTC
Organism: Pinus taeda; assembly: GCA_000404065.3. Lineage (NCBI taxonomy): Eukaryota > Viridiplantae > Streptophyta > Pinopsida > Pinales > Pinaceae > Pinus > Pinus taeda. The sequence goes on along the minus strand of APFE030553673.1, from coordinate 223,192 downwards.
ATTATCTTACCCATGCTAAAGTTAAAAAAGTTCTCAATGCTTGTCACAATGGCGCTTGTGGTGGTCTCTCTCTGGAATGACCATTTCCCATAAAATCATGCATAATGGATACTTTTGGCTTTCTCTCTTTAGTGATTGTATTTAGGTAGTAAAAAATGTCCTAATTTCCCAGAAAATCCTGCATGATGGATAGTTTTGGTCTTCTCCCTTTAGTGATTGTATTTAGGCAGTCAAAAATTGTCCCAATTTCCAATTATATGCCCCAAAGGTGTGAGCTCCACCTGCTCCTCTCCACCATGTTATCTCACATTAGAGAACTTTTGAGGTCTAAAATGGGCCTCCTATTAAAAATGTACAACCTAAATAAACTTTATAAGAACCAATAGGAACCAATAGGATTCAAGATTATGATGTCAACCATGGGGGATGATTCACCATTTTTTTGGTAAAAAAGTAATAAAAATAATAAAATAATAAAACTACTTTTTCAACTTATCTCCCTAAGGTTTTACTCAAATTTCAAGCAGGAGTACTCGTTGGATTAAAAATTTAATTCCTCATCCAAGGAGTACCCATGTTGCATGCTTTCGATGGACCCTGCTACATGAAAAATGAGAATTACATGGAAAATCATGATTGCAATCACGTTTTTCAAGTATTTCTCTTTTTTTGTGTAGTCGGCTCAATCGAAAATATGCCACATGGGTACACCTTGGATGAGGAATCAAATTATGCATCCAACGAGTGTTCCCACTCAAAATTTGAGTAAACCCATAGGGCGTTGAGGTGAAAAAGTAGTTTTTTTCTTTTTTCCCTCTAAAATTTGATGATGTAATCTAATCTTATTTTATTATTTCCACTATTATTTTATAATTTCCTTAGGAGGCCCATTTATACCTCAAATTTCTCCTAATGGCTAGTCCTTTCTACAAATGGGCCACTGGCTGGTCTCTTTAAATTTTTAAAAGGTTGGTTTTGTTTTCAATTAATTAATAATTAGGGTTTCTTCCGAATGTTAGTGATTTGTAGGGTTAATGTTTATAGTAATCAAGGTTTTCATTTTTAATGAATGCTTTTGATTGGAGGATTGGAGTGGATAACGATTGTTGTTTTCAAGTTAGATTAGGGTTTTGATTTGTAGGTTGTTAGTTTCCTTCTCTAAAATTTCCAGTGTTGCGCCTCAAAGTTTACGAATTCCTGGATTGACAATTAAATGTTATGTTGTTTATTACACCCAACACTAAATTTTTTAACCAAGTATTTTGAAATCAAATTTTCGAGTGAGCCCAAATCAAACAAGGTTTCCACTTTAGTATGTTTTATTATGACTCTAATGTGGACCAATTCGATTCTCTTTCATTCATTAACAAGAGGCTCATTTAAAGAACTTGTACTTGCATGCAATTCAGAATTTTCATTAGCATGAAGAGAAACAGTACCTTGTGTACCCACTTTTGTGATCAATGTCTCATCACTAGAATCAGATCCAAGGTCCTGTTGCATGGTTTCCACCATCTTTTTCTTGCCCTTTCCTCCAAATCTCTTTGGTTTCAACTATGGATGCAATTTCCAATAGTGTTCATCATCATGGCCTTCCTTATTGCAATGTGTGCAAGATGAATTTGCTCCTTCCTCTCTCTTGGTTGTACTTTCCTTCTTGTCCTTTCCCTTTCCTTTTCCATTGAACTTGCCATAATGAGGTTTGAAAGATGATTTCTTTGGTTTCTCTTCTCTATCATTCTTGCCCCTGCTTTCAAGGTGAATGGCCTTCATACTGACTACATCAATAGTGGTAGGCTCAAATAATAACAAAGAATGCTTACGTAACTATGTAAAGCACCAATATACTTTGTTAAATTTTTTGGTGAATCATGTGAAATGCCCAAATCCAATGCTTGTTTTCTAAACTCTTTTGTGAAGCTTTGCACATTTTGACCCTTTACTTGCCTTAAATATTGTCATTCCATTAAAGCCTTATGTCGATAACCCAGAGGATAAAACTGATATTTTAATGAAAAAATAAAATTGGACCGAGAAGAAAGGAGATTACCCAAGTTTTTGTTGCCTTTGTGCAACTTTCTCTCCCACCAGACAAGAGCGGTGCCACTCATCCAAAGAGATGCTAATTGGATATTTGCCTCATCTTGCTCGATCTACTGAATCCAACAATAAACCTCAATCTATCTAATCCAATTGTTAAGTTTCTATGCATTACATTCTCCATTATATATGGGCAAGTCAAACTTTGCATCTAGCTTAAAAAATGGCTTCTTAGATGTATTCTTATGATGCCTGTTAAAGTGATTAGAAGAAGAAGAATAACTGTCACTAGAAAAAGGAGAGGGTGGAGGCTCCTCTCCTTTGTCTCCATGATCTATAGATCATGGTCATATGGATCTCTCTTCTCAGGCTTTATTGTCTTCTCATACTCTGCAAATATCTTATCAACTTTCTCTCCCATGGTGAAGGAAGCCTTGTGATAATTTCACTCTTCCTCGATTCGAGCTTCCTCATCTACCATGTTCCATCTTTGTGGTGCACACCCCACTTCAGGATCAACAGATTTAAGTTTTCCTTCACCTCTTTGGAGATTCTTCTTGGTTAGCATTCACTCATGTAACTCGAATTAAGAAGGCCCACTCTGATACAAAACTTGATCCATATATTTTAGCTTCAAGGATGCATTCAAAATTGCAAAAGAGCACATCAACTGACCCAAGATATTTTGCTTATAAATGCATTAGAATTACATGAAATAGATCTTATGAACCATGGAACTTAAAAGCACATAAAATAATGTGGAAATAATAAGATAACCATGAAACCATGACACAAATATTTGATTACAGAGTTCATCCAATTTGGACTATGTCTCCAAGCCCTGCTCAATAGTGGAGAGGCCTTCATTCATTAAGTGGCATAAAAATAGAGAAAAGTAAAAGCAACATCCATTTACAATCCTTATACATCTAAGCTGGAAGATGGATGAAGAATGGAGATCCCAGCTTCATAAACAGATAGTACAACTGAAATCCTGGCAAAAACTACATAAAAACACCTATCTGAACACCCAATTTGGATAATCGGGCTTTCTGCACCCTCTTGGCACCTCCTTGCTGCTCAAGACGAGGTCTTGGTCTACTTCCAGTTTAGGTTACTGTTGTATGCACTGATCTTCTGAATTATTGTGCTGGTCTCCCCTTTTTCCGATGCAGATAGTCCTTTATATAAGCTGGTAGCTAATCTCCTCAATTCCCGGGCAGTTCTAAACAAACGAAAAAGTTTTGCAGGCGGGTTTGTTTTAATAAAAATATGCTCGGGTCCCATATAGTATGCGGAAACAAACCTTTCAAACATGGCAAAACATCCTTAACCACACATTTTAACCTGACGAATTTTACTATCAGTGTTTCCCATCGGTGTTTCTAATCGGTGGACAGAACCAAGCCCTTACACAAGCACCCTACGATAAATGTGGACTCGAAGGGCCATTAAGCACAATATATAATATATTGGGTCCGGAAGCTCACATCGCAAATCGACGGGAACAAAAGTTGGTACAATATGTGAATTCTTCCCCTTTGTGAACTGCAATTGTGATATCGCAAATCGCAATCTGATTTTGTGATTGCGATATATGACATCACAAACTGGATTGCTTTGGGTGTTGATTCTTTAACATTTCCCTTTTGCGATGTGTGATTGATATTGCAAATCAAAAGTTGACCTTGCAATTGCAAGATATTTCATCGCAACCTGGCTTGCTGTGGGGGTTGATTCTTTAGCTTTATCCCTTTTGATATGGGCGATTGTGATTTATTGCATCGCAACCATGACTTGCTTAGGAAAGTTTTTCTTTAAGCCACGACCTTTTCCTACTGTGATCTGTGATATGTGGGTCTTATGGTGGCCTGCCACTTGGCACTTCCCCATTCGCTAAGAGTTTTTCCACATGACTTCCTCCTGCCACCTATCCAAGTCAAATTTGATCTTTGACTTTCTCTAACTTCTTCATATGAACTCAGATTTTTGGGTGTGGAGCCTGATTATCTTATGTATTCAATGGTCTCAGCCGGATGTATACACCAGGAAGATTGTACACCCCTCCACGCGGGGGTTTCGGGGGCAGATCCCCCTCGGATGGGGGGTCCAGGGGCCAGCGGTCCCCTGGCGGGGGTTCAGGTGTAGCACCCCCGAAGCTAAAAACAGATGTAAAATTGCCTTGTAAAAGTATAGTAATTTCTAGTCAATCTAGGCCATTCGTTAGGCAGATGATCTGATAGTAGAAGTTATGTTTAATTTAGGGTTTTTTGCCCTAGAAGGTGACCCCTCACTATATATGAGGGAATTGTATTATGTTTATACAGATCTGTATTCTAAGTGAGGAAGAGAGAGGAGATTGAGAGAGAAGAGGGAGTTACAGCGGATCTATTGTAGGTTGTATCTCTTCAGTTTGCTGGATAATATAATAAAATAAGGATTGGTTGTTTCTCCATGGAAGTAGCCCAAACTAGGTGAACCATGTATATCTGTGTCTCTCTTGTTTTATGTGTTTTTTGTGTTTATATTTCTACAATATTTTATGTGTTCCATTGCTCTATAATACATAATTTTCTAACATAGATTTGAGTGTTGTTCGCACCATTGGAATCAGGATGAAAATCACTTCGATTCGATGCTATATTTATAGAGTTTCTATCGCTTTGAGTTTGAACTTTCTTACCATTCCACTAGTAGTTTTAGAGATCCACTTGGATCATTAACCAAGTAACTTAAAACTACATGAAAATAAGCAGAAAATATAAGCAAACATGAGACCAAGGACACAATGATTTGATTACGGAGCACCCAATGTGGGATACACCTTTGGGACGTGTTCAAAAGTGGGGAGGCCTTATTTTATTAAGTGGCATCAAAGAAATAAGTTACAAGAAACTTTACAAAAATGACCCTTATACCTCCAATCCGGATGATGGCCTGAAAATGGAGAGCTCAGTTGGAGAAACAGTCGCATATTGTACCAACCTTGGTTCCCTCTGATTTCGATTTGCGATGTGAGATTCCAGACTCGATATATTATATATTGTGCTTAATGGCTCATTAGATTGCGGTTATCACAGGACGCTTGTGTAAGGGCTTGGATTTGTCCGTCAATTGGAAACGCTGATGGGAAACACAGATAGTAAAAGCCGCCGTGTTAAAATGTGTGGTTAAAGAATTTTTGCCATGTTTGAAAGGTTTGTTGCTGTATATTGTATGGGACCTGAGAATCTTTGTCTTACAACAAACCTGCTTGCAAAACTTTGTCATTTGTTTAGAACTGCCCAGGAATTAAGGAGATTAACCACCAGCTTATATAAAGGACTATAAGCATCGGAAAAAGGGGAGACTGGCACAATAATTCAGAAGATCAATGTGTACAGTAGTAACCTAACTTGGCAACAGGCCGAGACCTCACCTTGAGCAGCAGGGAGGTGCCGAGAGGGTGCAAAAAGCCCAATTATCCGAATTGGGTGTTCAAATAGGTGTTTTTGCAAGGTTTTTCGCTAGGATTTCAGTGGTACTACCTATTTTTGAAGTTGGCTCTCCATTATTCATCCATCTTCAAGATTGGAGGTATAAGGATTGTAAATTAATGTTGCTTTTAATTTTATCTCTTTTTATGCCACTTAATGAATGAAGGCCTCCCCACTATTGAGCAGGGCCTGGAGATGTAGTCCAAATTGGATGAAATCTGTAATAAGATATTTGTGTCATGGTTTCATGCTTATATTGTTATTTCTACATTGTTTTATGTGCTTTTAAGTTCCACGGTTCATAAGATTCATTTCATGTAATTCTGATGCATCTAGAAGAAAAATATTTTGGATCAATTTTGGTATCAGAGTAGGTCTTTATTGATGCGAATTGCATGAGTATATGCTAACCTAGAAAAAGATGCAAAAGGGCAAAGGAAAGATTAAGTCCTTTGATCCTGAAGTAGAATGTGCACAACGAAGAAGAAACATGGCAAATGAAGAAGCTCGTTGGGAAGAGGAACATAATTTCTGCAAGGTATTTTACAATATGGCAGAGAAAGTGGACAAGCTATTTTTAGAGTATGAGAAGGCACTTGGGCATGCGAAGAAAGTTGTCAATGAAAATAGATAAAAAAATCATGAAGGTGGTGGAGAAGATCGCCCTCCCTATCCATATTCTAGTGACAGTTTCACTTCTTCTTATTATCATTCTCACAGACATCATGGACATACATCTAAGAAACCTTTTCTTAAACTAGATGTAAAGTTTGACTTGCCTATGTATGTTGGATAATGTAGTGTAGAAAAGCTCAACAATTGGATTAGGCAGATTGAGGTCTACTACTAGATTCAACAGATCAAGGAATATGAGGCAAAGTTCTAATTGGCATCCCTTCGACTGAGTCACACCGTCCTCATTTGGTGGGAGAGCAGATTGCAAGGCAGAGAAATGTGGGTAACCTTCTCTCCTCATGGTCAAATTTTGTTTCTGCATTGAAGAACCAGTTTTACCCTTTGGGATATAAACTAGAAGCATTAATGGAATGGCAACACCTAAGGCAAGGAAAGGGAAAAATGTGCAAAAGTTCACCGAAGAATTTAGAAAACAAGCATTGAATTTGAGAATTCCAGTAGAGATTGTAACTAAGTTATCGGTTCTTTACATAGTTACATAAGGCATTCATTATTATTGTTTGAGCCTACTACTATTGATGAGGCCAGTTTCAAGGCCATGCATCTTGAAAGCAGGGGGACTCTTGAACAAAATGACCACCTAAAAGGATCCACAACAGCCAAGAGAAGAGAGGAAAATCCCTCTTGTACACATTGTGAGAAAGAGGGACATGACGAAGAGAATTGCTAGAAACAACACCTTGAGCTGAGACCTAAGAGGAATGACAAAAAGGAGAGGCAAAATACAACTGCCACCATGCAATAAGATCACGAGTCTGAATCAGAGGACTAATCATTGAAACAAGGATGAACATCAAAAACCTACATTACAGACACTTCAGGCCCAAAAACCACCCATGAAGGATCCAGTCATTGAGGATATTCCACAAGAAATTCCGCCATAGGAAGATGACCCATTTACTTTATTAAGTAAAATATGTTTTTCTTAGATAGTAGCTTGTTATGGAAACGATTTTTAAATAATATGTTGCAAGCAGATGTAAAACGTGATGATGTGTTTTCCATTGCTTCAAAATGCAGCAATGATATTTGTGGCCTTTTATAATGAGTAGTTGAGGTATTGGTTTTTATGTAATCCTTGACCAAAGAGTGTGTGATATAAAATCTTGGCAAGTGAGGGGTTGTTTGAGTCATGTATGGTTTGTATATGATTGCAAAGGATGTACCAGTTTTGCATGCAGGTGGTTGAAGGTGTGGTTTGGCGAGGACACAGGCAGTGTGATGGATGTGTTAAATCTTTTGGTGGAGTACATTCATGTGGGATTTAAAGGAATGCATCCGAGTAAGTCTCGGTGGATGGAGAAAGAAAATGTCAAGAAGCAATTTCCTCACTTTCTAATTGACTGAAAAGGCTTTTGGTGGTCCAAAAGCTCTTAGTGGGGAGGATTGATCCAGGTGGATCTCTAAAAAGTACCAGTGGCATTATAAGAAGGCTCAAACTCAAAGTGGTAGAAACTCTATAAACGTAGCATCCAATCGAAGTGCTCGTCATCCTAATTCCAGCGGTATGAACGACAATCAAATCTGAGTTCATATGAAGAAGTTAGAGAAAGTCAAATATCAAGTTTGACTTGAATAGATGGTAGGAGGAAGTGACGTGGAAACAATCTCAGTGAATGGGGAAGTGCCAAGTGCCAGGCCACCATAGGACCCGCATATCGCAGATTGTAGAAGGAAAAGGCCACGACTTAAAGAAAATCAGCCCCAAGCAAGTCATTTTTTTGATGGATAAATCGAAATCGCCCATCACAAACAGGAAACAGTTAAAGACTCATCCCCTGAAGCAAGCCAGGTTGCAATGCGATATATCACAATTGTAGAGTCAGGTTGCAATTTATGATATCGCAATCACACATCGCAAAAGGGAAAGGTTAAAGAATCAGCCCCCAGAGCAATCCAAGTTGCGATGTGATATATCATAATCGCGGAATGAGGTTGCAATTTGCGATATTGCAATCGCAACCTGTATTTCTCTAGGGGATGATTCTTTAACCTTTCCATTTTACGATGTGTGATTGCAATATTGCAACTTGAATCTACAATTGTGATATATCACATCACAACCTAGCTTGCTCCAGGGTCCAATTCTTTAACTTTTTCCCATTTGCGATGGGCGATTTTGATTTAGCAAATCACAACCATGACTTGCTTTGTGTTGATTATCTTTAAGCCACAACCTCTTCCTTCTCTAATCTACAATATGTGGGTCCAATGGCAGCCTACCACTTGGCACTTCTTCATTCGCTGAGATTTTTTCCACATCACTTCCTCCTGCCACCTATCCAAGTCAAACTTGATCTTTGACTTGCTCTAACTTCTTCACATGAACTTAGATTTTAGTGTCGCTCTCACAGTTAGAATCAGGATGAAAAGCACTTCGATCCGATGCTACATTTATAGAGTTTTTTTCATTTTGAGTTTGAGCCTTCTTACCATGCCGTTGGTACTTTCTATATATCCACCTAGATCATTAACCAAGTAACTTAAACCACATGAAAATAAGCAAAAAATATAAGTAAACATGAGACCAAGGACGCAATGATTTGATTACGGAGTTCACCCAATGTGGGATACGCCTTCGGGACGTGTTCAATAGTGGGGAGGCCTTGTTTTATTAAGTGGCATCAAATAAATAAGTTATAAGAAACTTTACAAAAATGACCCTTATACCTCCAATCCGGATGATGGCCTGAAAATGGAGAGCTCAGTTGGAGAAACAGACTGCACAAATGGAAACTTGGTGCGAAAACGTGAAAAATTAACTATAAACTTACCCCATTCTGACACTGTCACCTCTAGCCCTCTACGACAATTTTTTCAGCATCTGCTTGATACCCTCACTTAGGGCTCTACACCCTAGGGACATGGTTCGACCGCTGCTCCACCGGTTTGCCTTCGCTGGTCTGGTCAACTAAATGATTTGAGTTTAAATAATGTTCGCTTGGTGGAGCCACCAAGGAATGAGCCTATGGCTCATTGGTGGTAGAGCCAACTAGGTCGGAGGAGGTCCTGGTTTCGAACCCCGCACCTCCCATAATAGTCATTTGTTTTTTTAATAGAGGTAGCATGTGGTTTTGCGCCGTCAACATGGTTTAAACGGTTATGTAACATTGCTTCCACCACCGGTTTAATAGTGAATGTTAATATTCGTGATTGCACTATTAGTTCCAGGGGTGGGAGGGGTCCATCGAGGGTGGGCCACCCATCCCATTTTTAATATGCAATAGCTATATTGTTGGGGTGTTGTTGGTTAGGTTTGACCGTCGACCAACCACCCATATAT
>APFE030553673.1:133268-199441 GCA_000404065.3 Pinus taeda | reverse complement strand
TCGCGTTGTTAACGGTATACATCAATGACCGGTAATCAAACGATTTCTCACATGGTCGACTTCAGATCATTTATTCCCATGGTGTAGAGATGTACCACGGTGGTCGGTGAAGACCTCAGGTTGTATCAGTATTCATTGGTTCACTTGACAGTTGCTCCTGTTGCTGCTAGTTGATACCATTCCACTATATATGTTGCAGTCATTCATGGCGACATTCTATATGTTGACACCTGAGTTTACAGTGCAGTAACATCCTTTTCCATCATGTTCAGTTGGTACCTTTTGGGATCAGTCTTTGATATCAGTGATCTGTTGTATTTTCCAGCATCATTGACAGTTTATATGTGATATCCAGACATGTACTTGTTTAATCATGATCAGATGATCCATTATGTATTTTTCAGTCACTCATACTTGTATACTTAGTGGATCTTCTTGTACTTGATATGCAGACATGCTTTTCTTTCTCTGAGCATGGGTATGCCTGCCTCAGATGGTGTTTCTTTCTGATCTTCTTTTGTGGCTTGGCAGGCTGAATTCTGGTGAAGTACTCCTTGGTTTTTGGCAGATTTCCTTTCCATGTACTTGCTTAATATATTTCGGCCATCATGTACCCCTTTTGACCTCATATATTAGGGGGCATCTGTTATAGCTCCAAATCTCACTATTATGGTTTGTGATGCTGCACTCATGGCCTAGGGCAACCCCTCCTTCCAGACCTGGTCCAAAATCTAAAAAACAGTGTTTTATTCCCTGTACGCGACATTGCCCTGAGTTAAACACGTGTATACGTGGGTTCATATATACCCAACCCGCATATATGTATTAAAACACTTAAAAAAATATAAAAATCCTTATTTTCGGGTGGAGATCGCGGGTTTTACCTGCTGATCACCTATTAGTGCTTGTGGCCTCAACTGTTCCCAACCAATTCCTAACAAAAAAACTACTTTGGAATTGGTATAAAAAGACACCAAAGGGAAGGCCTAAAGGAGGAGAGAAGAGAGAGAAAGGCTATTATACTGAGATTTCCCCCTGATCAGGTCTGAAGACCCTTGTGCCTTCTGCACTTACCCCATTTGTACAGGAAACCCTTGTTTCCTTGTGATTTTATGTTCATCCCTTAGTTATGACATCTTGGAGTGAGTATTGGAAGGAGACCTACTAGAGGCTTGAGGCGGGACGGACCCAGAAGGAGGCTGAGCTTTGAGCCTGTAGAAGTTGCTAAGGTGATATTGCTCTTTTTCTGTACTATTCTATTTGTCTAATAAAGAAACATGTCTTGTTCCCGATATGCTTCTTTCTTTATGTTAATGATGTGCATGTTTGAATTTCATGTATGAATGGATGTCTAAAAGTTTATAACTAACTCCTTTCTTGTACAACATAAAGATGATTTTCATATAAATCTTTGTCCATATACTGCTGCATTCTTTGGAATTGTTGGTTTTGCAGGGCAAAGGAGCGGAAGGGATGCGAAGAAGGGTTTGCACCCTTGAGGAACTACCCGAACGTAGGACCTGAGGTACGTCCTTCTTACTTTAGAAATAACTTTTTCTAGCATAATGGCTGTGTGTGTGCATGTTTCTTGATTTAGACAACTTTCAGTCTGCTAGGGTTCCACCCAAGAGCCTTAGGGGATAAAATCCCTCAACAAAGGGTTCCTCCACGCAACAAAAGTAGGTGGATACAGTCATGAAAGAAGGCAGGAACATCTTCTCCTCACCCATAGGGGTACCGTTGCACTGTCAGGTCTAGCATTCATTTGATTTGACTCCCAAAGTACATCTACCCAATGGTTTTATATATCGATGCTCCATTCTAGAAAATTCCAAGTACAAGAAGTGACATTAGGTGCCACACAAGTTTCAGGTGGTTGACAAAGTTGGGTTACATTTGCAGAAAGAACACCTTACAAGAGCCCATCGGAAACTCAAACCACTCTGATATGGTCCTTACACCATTACCAAGGTTTTGGGAAAAAATGCTTTGGATCACAACATTCCCCCATTCCTTGGCTTGCACCGACTGTTTAATGTGGACCGCCCTTGACCATGCTTCCCACCATTACTGGACACATCAAACATTGCAGAACAACTCACACCTATAGAATTAAATACATGTTGCATAGAACAAGCCACAAATGATCGGATCATGGACACACAGATCAAGCACACTCACTAGCAAAATATCCAACTGTATCAAGTTTGTCAAAGCAGGCCAACACCTTCACTAGGGAAAGTGGCTCACCATGGACCAAGTTCAGTAGAAGTTTCCTCATCTCATGGAGTAACTCAACACAATGGGGACCATCGCTTCCTAAGGGGGGAGGAATGATCCAGGTGGATATTGGTGGCCACCCACCAATTCCAATTGGACCCCCACCATTGTTTCTTTCAGTTTTTCAATTTCCTTAATTGTAGCATAGTTTACTATTTTTAGCATTTTTTCGAGTCCTAAACTTCTGGAGCCGTTTTGAGGCCCTAGACGACAATTTTTTGGCAATCTACCTCCAATGACATTTTCATAAAATTTTCTTTTGCCTCGTAGTCCTCGGAGAGATCTTTCCAACGGGGTATCATGTGCGTCAAACGGAGATAATATGACCAAGTTGTGACCCCAGGAAGTTGGTTGTCCAGTTAACCCCAACGAGGCCCATAAACTCTTGGTGTTACTTCTCCTCGAGTTAGGGTTTTGGTTGTTTATGGTTTTCTCTTATTGTTCAATAATGAAAAGGCCTTTGAGCCTCATTCTAACACAGTTAAAAGGCATGTAGCCACCACATCTCTTCTCAGAGATAAGCTACCATCATTCGAGCTAGTTCATTTCCATTTCTATTTGTAAGCATATTTCAGTATTTTACATTAATGAAATGTAGTATTACTTCTGCTACATCTCTATATTTATGGTTATACTTGTAATTTTTTGCGTTCCTATTTAAATCTAGATCATCATCTTGGTTGAGGTTATTAGGATGTTTACTAATTTCTATAACTTCTTTGATTTTTCTATGAAAATAATGGTGAAATTTAGCAAGGATGCAGGTATTTTCGATACATATTTAGTGTTTGGTTTTGTTAGAATGTTCAGCTAAAGATTTATGTTAGCTGAGTGTTCTTGGATTCCAGTTTTGATTGATCGACCTGTTTCTCCCACATATGTTTAACTACAAGACCAAGGTATTTGATAAACCCCTTTTTTGCACTTAGGATCAAGGGGATATTTCAAAGATTTTAGGTAACTAGGGATGGTGTTCATGCATTTGAAGGTGGCCGTAATGTTATTATTTCTAAGGATATAGGTAATTTTATCTATTATTCCTGAAATATATGGTAGGTTAACTTTTCCAATAATATTATCCATCTTTTTATTATTATTATTTTTAGGTCCTTTGTTGGCATTACAGAAAGCCTTAATGGCTTGATGTTTTCTGTATCCATTCTTTAAGAACACATTTATCAGATGGTCCTTTTCCATTTCCAAGTGCTCTTTGTTAGATATTCTTACAACTTTATTTTCTAAGGTGTTAAGAACTCCAAGTTTCTGAGTAGGATGATGGTGGGAGGTGGCATGGAGATATTGCTCAGTATGAGACTTTTTCTAGTATACTTGTTGGGATAGGGATCCATCAGGATTATGAATGATGAGTATGTCAAGAAAATGGAGGTTAGCATCAACTTCAACTTCCATGGTGAAATTTATGGAGTTAGATAGGCTATTGAGGTGTTGTTTGAAGATCTTTAACATATCACGCCCATGAGGCCATATGATAAAGGTGTCATCAACAAATATTTTCCATAATTTAGGTTTTAGGGGGGGAGGAATTTAAGGCTTTGGTTTCCAATTATTCCATGAATAAATTGGAAATAATGGAGGATAGAGGAGAGCCCATCGCTACATCGCATGTTTTTTCGTAAATATCACCCATGAAACTGAAGAATGTGGATTTAAGCCATATTTCAACATGTTTAGATGTGTCAGGATCAGTTACCTTTTGAACTACATCCATGGCTTCTTCAATAGGAATGTTGGTATAAAGTGAAGTGACATCAAAACTACCCAATATGGCATTTTGATCAAGTTTGATGTTTTTGATTTCATTAATAAAATGAGTCGAATCTTTGACAAAGGAATCAATGTTTCCAACAAGGGTTTCAATTTTTTGGCAAGATGTTTTGCAAGATAATATGTAGGTCCACCAATGGTATTCACTATGGGTCTAAGAGGGATACTGTCTTTGTGGATTTTTGAAGCACCATAGATTGTGGGAGTATAAGGATTACTATCTATAAGGTTCTTATTTTCATGTTAATTGCTAGATTTTATTTAATTGCAAACTTCTTTTGTGATTTTCTTTAAAGGATTCTTATTTAACTTCATATAGTATCCATTGTTATTAAGATGATCAATAATTTTTTGATTAGCCTTTTTTATTCACGATAACTATAGCTCCTCCCTTGTCTTCTTTTAATACTACAATATCAGGATTTGAGTTTAAATATTTTAGTGCAAGGTATTCATGTTTATTGATATTACTTCTGGGGGATTTGGATTTTCTCAAATTTGAAATGATCATGATTTATAAAAATAAATAGTAATCTATATATTGATGCACTAAATGGATGCATGTTCATGTATTACAAACTTTAGAATGATTTAATGTCATGGATATCTATGATTTTTAATACTTATGAGTAGTTATTAAGTGTTGAGTGAGTGTTGTGAATCCCTCACTCCCATATAAAGTAAAATGGGGCAAAACTATTTTTTGATCAATTTTGAGATGGATATATCAGTGGAGAAACTGAATAGAAACTCTCATCTTGAGTTAATTTATTTTGCTGGGATGAAAAGTTTGATTTCCATATGAATTATTTGGAATGAGTGTGATGATATTCAATGAATTTATAATGCAACGACGAATTCCTATAAATTGTATGGTTTGCAACTAAAATGATTGAATGATTGACTATACGATGGTTATTTAGTGGTTTTTGTAAATGATATATTCAAAAGATTTTTTGCATGAGAAACTAACAATATTTGGTTGAGTGAAAATATATATTGTAAGTAGAATTCTTTGATAGTATGGTGTGGAATATAAGACCATGATAAAGTATGGGAATATTATCACCTAAAAAATATCCAAACAATATGAGAAAAGTCTCATGTTAGTGAGACTTGGCTTCAGCAAGTTTGGAAAATAAATTTCTGATTGAAAAATTTAGAATATATCTCATAAGAATTGTATATTGTTATATAGGTGAAATGATGAATCTATCCAAGAAGGATTAATTAAGGTTGTGAAGCATGAGACTAGCAACCCGACCACTATATTGACATTGAAACCTTATGACATGCCTTGATTTCCATGAGTAATGAGATGTAAACCATTTTAGAGAAACATAGAAGGATGCCTTGGTTATGAGACTCATGGGTAATGACATGTAAGCTATGCTAGAGCAAGTTAGAGGGATGCCTTGACTATAAGAATCTATGATTAATGACATGTAAACTATGTTAGATAAAGCCAGAGGGATGCCTTGACTATAAGACTCTAACACTATCTTTGATATTCCTATGTGAGGAATCCTCGATTGGGTGAATCCCCCAAAGGGCTATCTGTAACAGAGAATGGTGTTACCTAAATCTAAAGGGGTGAGTGACTTCAAGGAAGAGGATACTTGAATGAAATAACTATGAAAATCTTATATTATGCATTCATTTGGATCATGAGTGTGAATGGGTGTTGTCAATGTAAGTAATGATTTGAACTTGTCACTTATGGAAGCCTAATGAAGTAATTATATAAATAATATTTGAGATGAAATTTTCATTTGTTGAAATTCATGTTGGTTTGTGGAATCAGAGATATCCTATGGGACGTTTAATGATTGTATATGAAAATGATCATGACACATGTTTTTTTGGTTTTTTGATATAGGTATAAATGGAACATTGTAAGTCTAGAAGCAAAGAGGTTGTGAGGATAGATACCATTTTTGAAGTGATGTGAAAGATAAAATACATGAAAAATGACACTGATATGCAAGAGAAAGGATGATAGTGTAGCTGAAAGGAAGTGGTCCATATACTACCACAATAAAGAATATTTTTATGTTTTACTACTAATATCAATTTGGTTGATTACATAGTCAAATTTTACTATAGGTTAATTAGTCCTAGACATGGAAAACATGTAAGACGATTAGGAATATTTATGCTTACAACAACAAAATAAAATGTGTTAAGAAAGGGGACACCTAATGATGGGAAATATGGATAACTTGATAAAACATGTCGAAACATAGAACCTATAAGATGATGAAGTTATCGAGAAAGGATAGATGATGGATGTTGAACTAGAAATCATGGAAAATAGGTTATTATTTGGACACGAGAAACCTATGATATCACATAACCATATGTAATGAAAACTATGCAATATGGAGCAACGAAGGGATGCCTTGGTTGTTGTTAGGTTCCTATACTAGTAGGTATCATTTTTCATGATTGACATTGATAAGGCCTAATATGTTCAAACCTTTGGCTGATTGCAAAGGTGTTCCATATTCCAAGAAAACAAAAATTTTAAAAATGAAAATAGGGTATGCCCTGAAAGAAAAATCAAAGGGAAAAAAGAAGGAAATGGTCAAGAAAGAAAGCAAATGAACCCCAAAGAAAAGACCAGGAAAGTGTGCTAGTCCAAAATGCCACTATTGTTCCATTTTTGAAAAATTTCATTATGTGCAGTTGGTTGATTCATGTCACAGTTAATGGATGGCCAAACAGCTCAATCTTGTCCAAATTCATGTTTGAATTTCTTGTCTTAGAGATAGTGAATAAAGTCTGTCCAAACAGTTCAAGCTTGGCAGACAAATAGTTAGGTAGAGAAGCAAAGGGTATCAACAGCTAAATCTGAGCCCTTGGAAGAAATAAGGGCAGACTTAGATAGGAGGACAGCTAAAAGAAAAGAAGAGAATGAGATTTTTCTAGTTCAAATGCACCCAACCATGAAAGAAGAAAAAATGATAGGATCAGTAGGCTGGGTAAGCAGTTTTGGTGTTGCATAAGCAGGTTTGTGAGAAATTTTGTCGGTTCAGGATGATTCATTTCATGGATATCATAACTACCATGGCAAGGTGGCTACAAAGTCAAAAGATGCATGTCTAACTCCCCCTCATCCCCCTCCCATCAATCACTCACTAACTCCCCTTCAAGGACACAAAGATCTGCTCAGTGCTCCTAGTTCACTCCATTTCATGAAAAACACTAAGTAAAATTGTTTTTTACTTAAGCAAAGGAAGCCACATTTCTTGTGTAAAATCTTTCTTCTTTTGACTCTCCCTATAGCCTAAGTTTCACTATACAACTTAGTGCTCACTATCATATCATTTCAAAGTTTCAAATTGACACATTAACTCTAGTATATAAATCCCTTATAAATGTTTCCCATGCCTATATTATATTTACCATAGAAACCCCCAAACTTTATTATTCCCGCCCCGGTTTAGTTATAAGCCATATTATTCTATTTTTGGGAATTAAATGGTTCATCAAGAGCCGTGTAAAAACCCACCCCCGTGCAAGGTTTCAGAGTCAATCAACCCCACGTTGTTTGATCAACCAACCCACATTGCAAACTATACAGAAAAACCCACCCCGCACGCAAATATTAAACATTAATTAACGCTGGGTTAATTAACTATTAATCCACTCGACAGCCAATAGAACACGCCCCGATGCAAATAACCAAGGTGTATTACCCGGCTCCCCGTGAAAATAAACCGTCGTCATCTCCGTCACCCGTCAACCGTCGGATCAAGGTCCGTAGATTGGACGGTGCGCGTCAATATCAGAACCCCTCCGATGTCCGAGAGTTACCGCCCGATGAAAAGCGGTATTCCCACTATACCAGAGGACGCGTGTCACCCACCCAATATCATCGCATCCCCTCCGCCCAAAACAACCTTTGCCCCAAAAGCGGTGCGGGGAATACCATTTACCGCCCCTGTTGAACCCCCGATGATGTCATCCAATGACATCACCCCCATGTCATACCCACGTCACCACTGCCACCTCAGCTCCATGTCATCTGCCACGTCATCTGACATGTCATCACCACGTGCCTGCTACACGACAAAATTTCATCATGCTGACGTTATCCGACTGAAAATGCCAAAACCCGCCAAAGTCAATTTTTTTGTTGAAAAGCCCGTGAAAACTCCGTTCTCATTCATTTTCACTTGTTTTCTCTGCATAACTATTGCATGTAAATTACGACGAAGCTGCCTCCAGAGCTCCAGTCCGCCACCCAGTTAGCCTAATCCGACACCCCTCTCTACAAATGCATCGTTCAATCCTGCAAATTACTTCAGTGTGCGGTTAGAAATAGTTATTTATCGTAATCCTGCTGGTAAACCCTGTGAATTTCAATTTTCTCTACATAATTGTCCAAGCGACCCAAATTCTTCTTAAAATTCATCGTGTTCCCTTCAAATAAGCACACTAGAACCACTCTGTTACCCACTCTTCACCAAAAACCTGCACATTTCGTGTCTCTCTGCAAAATTTTCCTAGTAAGCCGATAAAAATAGGTATTTAGCAAAGTCTGGTTCCCAAGCCCCCTGTTTTTAACTTTCCTCTGCAAAATCTCCAAAAAATACCAAAATATTGAGGTAAATTCATCAAAATACCTGCAAAAGGCGCACCATAAACATTGTTTTGCCCATTTTACCAAAGAAATCCCACAAACTCCGTCTCCCTCTGCGTATTTCTCCCACTGAGTTAAATTCAAGCTGGTTTCGGCATGAAATTCTCTGAGAAAACCCCAGAAACTATCATTTTATCTACTTGTTGCAAAAACCCAAGCTCCAAGTTCAAAAATCACAAGAAATTGAGCAATGGAGGCTCCAGTCGCCCTGAATATTGGACCTCTCAATGCTCCACGTAAAGAACTGGAATGGATACCTTTAGCTGACAAATATTTCCAGATTAATGACTTAACTGGTGACAAGCCTCATCTCTAAGCATTTTGTGAAATTAGGAATAGCTACAAGAGTAATGCTGATGTCTATGGAATTTGGGAGTCCAACATGCCTATGTACTACCTCCCTTCAGTGAATGTATTCCCCGACCTCATTCACCAATGCCATGCCAATTATGAGCCCACTCAAAGAGCAGTCATGTCCCCTTCTGGAAATGTCCTCTTTTACATCACTCCTGAGTCCATAAATGAAATGCTACACTTCAGGCCCACTCAACCTCTGACTCCTCTTTCCATGGGACTTTTGCTTGACCAAGGTGCCAAATTGCCCAGCTCAGAGATAACCAGATTAACTCAATTATTCATGAGACCAGATTGCGAGCACTGAGGCCCACCCCCATATGTGCATGCTTGGTTCACTGAGGTAGGAAGATTCATTATAGACATGATATCCTACATCTTAGGATTTAAAACAAGTGAGCATGTTGATGAGACTACACTAGTTTTTCTATCCATTTTTACTCCAGGACAACCCCCTGCTGTCAAGTATGATTATGCCACCTTCATAGCTGATAAGATCCATGAGAAATTCATGAGCATGGAAAGAGAAAGAGTGTTTAAATACACATCATACATATATCACTTGTTGTCGTGCAATCAACCAGATAGCTTTCGAATTTCCCTCAGAAAGTTAGATCTCAAAGGAGAAAGGAGGTCTGTGATCTTTTGGACCAGAGTCTCCCACCATGTTTATAACTCTCCCTATACTTACTGTGAATTCATCGACCTATTTATACATCCAGCCTCTTCCTTATTGCTGACAACTCCTCCTGCTAGGCTGTCTGATGAAATGCAGAAAATTTTACAGCTCTCCAAAAGCTACAGCATAGGTGACTGGTACTTTTACCAGAATCACACTGAAATCTGAATATATGGCTGTGAACTATGCCCCTACAAGCTACCCAAATTTGTGCCTATGAGGTTGTTTGCACTGGAGTACTTCAGGCAGTTTATCCATACAGACATAATCCATTTATGCAAAGCTAAGAAAAAGGCACAGCTGAAAATAAGAAATCAATTGGGCCCTTTTATCTTCAACAAAAGGGAAGCCTGGGAGCAGGTTGATAAGATTTTAGGGGAGAAACTTAAGCTGAAACAAAGATTTTATTGGGAACCATATGACCCCAATCATTTTATAAGTTATAGAAAAGTAAAAAACAATCTAGCACCATATGTTCATTGCAAAATCCCTAAAATCCAACAGTATGCTAATAAAAAAGAATGGTTAGAAGGCACATTAGTGGAAGAAATTAATGAGGAAGAGAAATTGGAAAAGGCCATGAAAGGACTTGAAAAAACACTTGACCTGGACTCTTTTGGACAGGTATCCTTCAAACTGCCTCAGCATATAGGAGGTGATACATCTTTTGCCGGGACTTCTCAGCAGTCCACACAAAAGGCCAGCACTGGGTCAACAAAGGGTAAGGAGGTAATAGACACAGAGCAAGAAACAATGACAGACCAACCAGATACATCAAAGGAACAAGGGCAAGGGCAAGGTCCTTCAACACAGACTAAGGTGCCTGAAATCCCTGTATTACAAACTCCTCTAAAAGAGGAAAGAGGCAACAAAAGGGACAGAGAGGAAAGCACACCCGCAAGTGGACCGGAAGAACAGCCAGGGGAAAAGAGGAAAAGGTTAAATCCTTACGTTGAAGAGGAACTCTTGGAAGAGACAACAAGCAGCCCAACAGGTGAAGGAAGGACTGAACAACAGACTCCTCCAAATTTGGAAACTTCAGCTAGCTCATACCAGCAAGAGCTAGAGAGACAGCACAGTGTGGAGATTACATCCACCAGGCCACAAAACAAGCAACAAAGTAAGCAAGGCTCAGACATTAAGAAAGAATTCACTGAAATAAAGGAAAGAAATGAGCTAATAAGAACTCAACTTTATAATCAATTGCTGAGAATGGCTCCCACAAATCAACAAAGGTTAATGGCAGCATATGATATTCAAGAAGGGAAAATGACCCTTAGCCACTTCAAGCCCAGAATGCAACAGCCATAGTCAGCTACTGATTATATGAGGACCAATCTAGAAGTTCTCTCCAAAGATGTCCATCTAATGGACCAGATTGAATTACATAAGTAAATCAGAGAAATGGTGTACTCCACCTTGGCAGACAAGGCATTATTAGCTCACAATTTACAGAATTCATTGCACAATACCTCTGCCGAATTAGAATTGGAAAAAGCTTCCTCCTTAGCCAAGGACAACAGGATTAAGTCCTTGGAAGAAATTATCATTGAGCTAGGATATGATCCCAAGGATGCAAAAGGCATCAAAGCACTAATAAAGAAGAAGGAGGAGGACATTGCAGCCCTTAAAAAGCAATTAAAGCTGCCAATTACAATGCATCCACAAACCACAGAAGTTGCACAACAGAAAGAAGAGGAGGACATGATGGATTTACTAATGAGGATGAATGAGATATTAGCAGAAACATAGCAGGCATTGGAGAAAGCAATGAAAGAGAAGAAGGGAGTGTCGACCTCCCAGCCACCGAAAACAGCTCCAACAAGCACAACAACTCCTCCTACAACTACAACTGTAGTAACTCACACTGTCCCAACAACAGGTACATCAGCCACAGATACTTCAGCAGCAGCAACAACAACAGTACCAGATACCAGCATGAGCATGTAGGAGCTGATGAAGGCAGTAAAAGAGTTAGAACTCCAAATGTCAGAGCTTAAAGAGGCCAAAGAGAAATTGGCTAAATTAGAAGTGAGCTATGATAAATCAAAGATGACTGTGGCAGAAAAAACAAGAGAGGTAAAGGCCTTGGAAAATAAGGTAAAATCCTTGGAGAAAGATCTTACTCTTCACAAACCTCTAGTAGAAATTAAAAAGATCTTGTGACTAACATTGGCCAATCCATCACTAATCAATGGAGATCAATACAGACTATCCATGAGCAAATTGAATTGATAGAAATGGCCCAAGTAGAGATTCAAAAGGCCAGAGAATTATTGGGAAACATGCCCGAATAGGCCAATAGACTAATTCATTTTTTTAGTACTCATACCAAGGAACAACTAGCAGCTCTAGATATCAGGCACAAAACAAGTACCATTTTGACAGTTAAAAGGGTGCTAACCATGAGGAATTTTATACAAAATCTAGAGAGAAAGTGCCAAGAAATGCAGATAGAAATAAATGCTTTTACAGAAAAGTTTACAGTCTTGCAGCAAAAGGATCTACCTAATTTGTTAACTGGAAATCAAAGACTGTTGACACATGAACAATATGCTCACAGGGTGAACACAGTTGCTGCAAATCAAATCACAACATCATCAAGCACTTCAGAGGACATAGCACCTCCCTCTGGACAGGGCTTATATGACAAGTTGGAAAATCTGTTCTATATTGAGCATGAAATAACACATCTTTTTGAAGTCCAACCCAATTTCTACAATTATAATGAAGCTGATGAAATATTGATAAAACTACAAAGACACTAGTTGCCAATAGACCAATGGTGGCAGAGCATGTTAGAAGTTTTACCAAGGTAGTTTTAGTTCTATTTTTGATCATCTGCATTTAATCAAATTCAATGCACGTGCCACGTATCATAAAAATGAGAACAACAAAGGAAGGAAGTCATGCCAAAATGCATTAAAGCGGAATCAGGCATAGATGAAAGGGCCGGGACAACAACGCAGGAAAGAAAAATAAAGAGGCAGCTACCAGCCGACTCATTGAGTTAAAAAAGTCAAATATATCTGACCACCTAAGGCAGCTGACACAACAACAATTACTCCTACATTCATTGCCCGCTATTTTCAATGTCATTTACTTCCTTTGTAGAAGTAGATGGATAAAGTTATTGCTTGATATTTTCTCTATGAGATATTTTGTAACTCTTTTTGCATAAATACCTCCCCAAGTGAAGTATTCGGGGTTGGTTGGTAATATCTTCTCTAGACTGCGCTGTAACCCTGAGAATTTGCTGAATACAAAAGCTATTGGATCTCATTATCGCTGCACTGTCTGAATGTGGAATTGATGCTCTGGGCCTTGCTACAGAATTCCTAAGTCATGTTATGGATCAATAATTTCATCCTCACCTGTGTTTTACAGTTATGCATTTATATACATCATATATGTTTCATGATCTTAATAATAGAGAAAACGAATAGCACAAAATTTGTTTGTTTACACTCTGTGTTCAATCTTTATTATTATTAATGTTTTCTTCAAGATCAACATCAATAGGAATTCTTAACTGCTCATATTTCCTTGGTTCTTGCCTATTGATTTAATACTAAGAAATTCTTAATTGAATCTTGGTCATAATCATTCACTTTCTTTCTGTCTGCATATTGAAGGATTCTTAACTGCCCTTCAACCACACACTCCATCCCATCTAATTCAGCTTATGAATTGTTCCATGACTGATTACCCTGCTCTGTAGTACCCCCCTCTATACAAATAAACCGCATCCAGCAGTTCATCCTTATAGACTCCATTAGCCCAATGCACTGAACTCCTCATACTTGTAGCCCTGTTCTACAGAACACCACCATTCAAAATTCAAAACAAAAACCCTTGTACTTCATAACTAGCCTAAAAGACCTCAGATTAAAGCTAAATTATAAAGAGAGAGCCCTCTCTGGATGCAGATTGGCTAGAATCTATATCTAAAAGATTGGTTTGAGGTTACCTCGGCCGTATTCCCTTTTCTACAACTTTTAGGGAACAACCTGAGTGTTAACATCATTGGTGACTCCACTGGGGATTCGAATAAATTATTTGTCACTGCTGTTTGTTTTTAAAGCTATAGATGGAGCCTGAAGTTAGCCAGGTAGCCTTCGAAACTATTTTTGCTTTGCAATTACAGGAGTAAATAAAAGTTGCTTCAGTCTATCTCTAGTCTAGTTTTAAGATTTAAATAGCTCTCCCAAAGACTTGATCAGTTCCCTTGTTTCAAAATATCCGTAGGAAAATCCAGAGCCTCATATATTTCAAAAGCCTTCTTACAAAATATGGTTAAAAATTGTATTCTTCGAAATATTCCAAGAAAAATCAAAAGTTGATTTAGAAGCTGGCTCCAAAGAAGAAGACCCGTTATACCAGATCAAATCCGGATCCAAATCCTCCACCGATCTTTGAAAATCTGAATTTGATCCCTAAGAACTTGAGAAGCCGAGAGAATCAAGAAAATCCTACTCATATAAACCTTAATATACCTCAGCAGAACCCTATCCAAACTGAGTTTACTGCTGGAAAATCACAAGTATTTTCTACCATTACTGTTGCTTCACCTAGTTCACCATCAACACTCCAAACCATCTTTTCCACTCCCTCATCTACACCACATATTTCAACTGCTATCCCTACTCTTCCAGTTGTTGCACTTATCTCTGCAAACATGGAAAACCGATATGCTCCCTTACAGTTACCTGCAAATCCAGGGGCTATGCCTCAGGATTACCAAAGAAAAATCACCTATTTTGATGGCGTTGGTACTTACACAGCACAACAACATACAAAGAAAATGACGGACTATTTTGAAAATTATGAGATTGATGATGATGATGTCAGAATGAAAGTTTTTGTCTAGAGCCTAACTGGTGATGTTAGGACTTGGTTTAGGGCCCTCCCTGCAAATACAATCGCTGATACACAAGCCCTTTCTCAGACTTTCCTAAACAGATGGGAAAAGAATAAGGATCCCCTACACATATTATCAGAATATGAGAATTTGAAAAGAGGTCCACAAGAAAGTGTCCAAGATTACTGTGCAAGATTTAATAATGTATACAATGCTATGCCTCAGAATCTAAGACCTCCCCTAGACCTAGCCTTGATCAAATTACCTGATGGATTTGATTTTGACATGGCTTACTAGCTTAGGGAAAGAGCTCCTCCAAGTTTAGAAGACATGCAGAGTATAGCTGTCAGTGTAGAGGCTAATCTGATTTCCAAACGAAATCGAGCTAGATCTGAGAGAAGAACAACTCTTAAGGAAGAAACTTCTACATTTGAACAAAAACTAGATGCTATCATAAAAGGAATGGACAAACTTGGGGACAGAGTTGAAACAATTGAGAGGAAATCACCATGGGATGGCCAACCAAGTAATGTTAGCAGGAATCCAAACTTTAGAAAAAACCAGAACTCTAACACTTGGAAAGCTGGTCCTGACCAAAACATCAGACCACCATTTCAAGAAAACTATGCTCAAGCTTCAACTTCTAGTGAACCCATGGAAGATACTCAAATCAATTTGATGGGTCTCAATAGTGGACAACAAATTTTCCTTACCCAAGAAGACCAACAGGGCCCACTTTAGGTCAGTTCCAAACTCAATCAGGGGAATCCTTTGATTTTAAAGAAGGGTATGACACAGCTGTATATGAAGTCCATAAACAATACAACTTGAGAAGTAGGAGAATAGATATCTCTAATGATAACAAACAGAAAGAGACCAAACAACCTACCAAAGCCAAGAGCAAGAACTCTCCTACACAAATCCCTCCTAAGAAAATTCCCAACTCAAACAGTCCAATTATTCAAGATGTTACAGATGGTTAAAAACCTGGTAAATAGTCTGTAGCTCCCTTTCCCCTTAAAGAAAGTGCAAAGGAGCCTCCTGAAATTGATGTTGAGACGGCTTCAACTCATAACAACATACATGCAAAAGAAGTAAGTGTAGAAAACCTAGCAGAAAAGAAAAACCTCGTTTCCCGAAATGCAAAAGTCCAAATCGAGAAACTTTTCAACCTAGAAACTGGAATAGGAAAATTAAAAATAGCCATTCCACTCTCAGAATTGGCTAAGCATGATGTCTATAGAGAAAAAATCACTAGAACCCTTCAAATCTCATAAACCAAAGATGCAGTGAATGTCTTATATGACCAACCGGAATTGATTTTTGGTCCTGAAGTAAATGGAAAATCAGTAGATGGAGGTGTTCCTCCTTTTTATGCGAGTCTGAATATTCATGACAAAGTACTTCACAATGCAATGTTTGATTCCGGGGACTCTCACAATTTGATGCCCAAATTAGTGATGGAGAAATTGGAATTAGACATAACCCGGCCATACAAGGACCTATTTTCATTTGATTCTAGCCAAGTTAGATGGATAGGATTGATTAAAGATCTGTGTGTATCATTGGTACAATACCCTACCAAGACAATTCTAATGGATGTGGTAGTGGCTGATATCCCACCCAAATATGGAATGTTATTATCTAGATCCTGGGGTGCCAAGCTTCAGGGCTCTTTACAACTTGACATGTCCTATGCCACCATCTCAGTGTTTGGCCAGCCAAAGAGATTGTATAGGGAAACTTTGATGAAATATGTTGTCAGCAGCCAGGAGAAGCCCCAAAATTTTCCCATTTATTCCATGCAGTCTGATATGGACTCTTTCATCTTATTCAGTACTGAAATTTGACCCCCAAATGATAACAAGATTTTAATATCAGCACAAGAAAAAGTCATGAATGAAAAATCCAATGTTTAGATTCAAGAAATTTCTCTCACCAATGATAATACAGACACGCAGGGGAAAACACATGAAACTGAAAATCCAAATTTGCCTACTAAGTAAAACTTTGAAACTCCTAATACTAGCTATATCAAGAAATCCTATGGTATCTAGAGTCTGATGGATCTGTTAATAAGCTAGGAGCAGGGGTAGGAATTTGGATACATAATATGCAAGATGACCATGTTGAAGGACATGCATATAGGCTGAATTTTAGATGCACAAACAACATGGCTAAATACGAAGCCCTCCTACTAGGACTCAGATTGGTCAAAAGCCTAGGGGCATCTAGGTTATCAATTTTGGGAGACTCCAATTTGATTATTCAACAAACAAAAGGAAAATTTATTACAAATGATCTCAAGTTAAGGTCTTATAGAGCTGCAGCCATCGAAATACTCAACACCTTTTTGGAAACTCAGCTTACTAAAATCCCAAGGAACCACAATCTACATGCTCACAGTCTAGCAACTTTTGCCAGTACTTGTAGACTACCATTCAAGCCTAATCATAACTTTACAGCTGAGAATAAACATAGAAAAAGTGTGCCTGACAATGTCAAAAACTGGCAAGTATTTGATAATGATACTCAAATCAATAATTTCTTGACCCTCAAAGTAGAATTTTCCAGCACTAACATAGACACAAGCACTGGTCATGAACTTGATCAAACAGTCAATACTGAAATACACATCTCAGCTGAAACTGCAACTCAACTGGTACATCCAACAAAGTTTCCTAGCAAAGAGTTGCAAGAGCTTAAAAGAATAAACTTTGGAGAAACTGTTCAAGGTGATGCTAAGGTGATTGAATTGAAGGAAAATTGTTTACCTACAGGACTGGCTCCTCTTGAGGACATTTTTGACTCAAATGATATTCCAAGGAAACCCAAAATGCAACCATTAAACGCAGAAATTGAGGACTGCAATATAGGCACTGAGCTAAATCCTAAAATGATAAAATTGGCTAAAACTCTGCCTCCTAACCAAAAACTGAAATATATTGAATTATTCAAAGAATTTCAAGATGTTTTTGCATGGAGCTATGAAGATCTTAAGTCCTATGATACTTCTGTCGTCCAACATACAATACCCCTAAAAGAAAATCAAAAACCTTTCAAGCAAAATCTTAGAAGGGTAAATCCTGTACTTCTTCCTCTCATTGAAAAAGAAGTCAAGAGAATGTATGAGGCTGGGATAATTGCACCCATTAGATTTTCAGAGTGGATCTCAAATCTAGTGCCCACTAGGAAGAAAACGGGAGAGATAAGACTGTGTGTTGATTTGAGAAATCTGAACAAAGTCTCTTTGAAGGACCACTACCCCTTACCCAAAATGGACCACATATTACAGAGGGTAGTGGGAGCTTCTAGAATTTCAACGCTAGATGTATTTTTAGGCTTCAACCAAATTTTAGTTCACCCGGATGACCAAGACTAGACCGCTCTTACAACACCATGGGGAACATTCAAGTATGTAAAAAAGCCTTTCGGACTCAAGAATGCAGGGAAACATTTCAAAGAGCCATGGACATAGCGTTTGCCAAATAAATTCATGATTTCCTAGTCATATACCTAAATGATCTCACTGCCTTTTCCAAATCATATCAGCAACACCTAGATCATCTGAGACAAGTGTTTTTGACCTGTAGAAAATATGGTATATCGCTAAATCCAAAGAAATCATTGTTTGGTCTTGAAGAAGGAAAATTATTGGGCCACATAATCTCAAACGATGGCATCAGAATTGACCCAGACAGAATACAAGGCATCTTGCAAGTCCCTCACCCTAGAAATATCAAAGAACTGCAAGCTTTCTTAGGGAAAATCAATTTTTTGAGAAGATCCATATCCAACTTGGCTAAAATGATAAGATTGCTGAACAACATGCTAAATAAAGATTATAAGGTCAAGTGGACAATAGAAGCTAAACAAGCCTTTGAAGATATCAAAATAGCTTTAACTAAAACACGAGTCCTCACAAGCCTGAAATTTGACAGAGACTTTATAATCTTTTCCTTTGCCTCAAAACATACTATTGCTGCTGTCCTATTATAGAAAGATGACCAAGGATGTGAAAATCCCATAGCTTTTTTCAGAAAAGCACTTAGAGATGCACCTTTGAAATATCAAATCATGGAAAAACTGGCTTATGCCCTTGTAAAAGCCATTAAGGACTTCAGAATGTATATCTTATATTCTCATGTAATTGCATATGTGCCAAATACTGTTGTCAAGGATATTCTAACTCAAGAAGGGGTTGAAGGCAAAAGAGGAAAATGGATAGCTAAGATCTTGGAATACGACATTGAAATTAAACCAACAAAACTGATAAAAGGACAAGGATTAGCAAAATTTATGACTGAAACCAATTTTCAGGTCCTCGACATCAATGAATTGGATAATGAACGAGAGATGGTGACTCCACAGATCAATCAAGCCTTTTTACAATCACCTTGGTATGCTGATATCATTCATGTATTGCTAAACCTGCAAGCTCCTCCAGGGTTATCTAGAACTAAGATAATATTTATGAAAATGAAGGCTTCAAAGTTTTGTATTGTAGATGATGCTTTATTTTGGAAAAATCATGAAGGCATTTTACTAAATTGCTTAACAAAGGACGAAACTGACAAACTGTAAAAGAATTTCATGCAGGGGACTGTGGTGGACACTTGTATTGGAAATCAACTACTGATAAAATCCAAAGGGTTGGATTTTATTAGCCTACTTTATTTGCTGATGTCAAAAAGTTTGTAACTTCTTGCCACAAATGCCAAATCTTTGAAGGCAAGAAGAAGTTGTTGCCTCTGCCCCTCAAGCCAATTTCCACTGAAAGACCATTTCAACAATGGGGTTTAGACTTCATTGGGGAAATCCACCCTCCATCCTCTGGCCAACACAAATGGATCCTTATTGCCACTAATTACTTCACCAAGTGGATAGAGGCCATCCCTTGTAGACAAGCCAATGATTTAGTGATCATGCAATTCTTAGAAACCAATATCCTTTCCAGATTTGGCTGTCCTGAAAAGATTATAACAGATAATGCTGCTGCCTTCAAATCCAAGAGAATGATCAATTTTTGTCACAAGTACCACATTACCTTAGGTCACTCCACAACCTATTACCCTCAAGGTAATGGTTTACCTGAGTCATCCAATAAGAGCTTGATCAATATCATTAAGAAAGTATTGGAAGAAAACAAGAAAAAGTGGCATAAAAAGATTATCAATGCACTTTGGGCAAATAGATTGACTACTAAGAGATCCATTGGAACAAGCCCATATGAATTGGTTTATGGCATGGAGGCTAGATTCCCTTCATCTTTGGGAATCCCTGTGATAAAATTGCTACAAGAGCTACAGACTGAACCTAATGACATTCAGAGAAGAATCAATCAAACTATTCATTTACAGCAAACAAGAGAAGAGGTGTATTGAATATCTCAGGTGCTGCAGGAAAAGCTAAAGAAGATATTTGAAAAAAGGACCAAAGCAGAGGATTTTTACATTGGGGATAAAGTTTTGAAGTGGGACTCTAGGAGAGAAGAGAAAGGAAAACATGGGAAATTTGATTTCATATGGAGGGGACCCTTTATTATTCAGGTTGTACAAGGAAACAACACCTACTTTTTGAAAATCCTGGATGGTACAGAGGCAGATAATGGACCGGTCAATGGCCGAGTGTTGAAGCACTATTTTGATCTAGTTTATTAAGACATCAGTGCTTTAAATTGTACATAAAAGTGTTTACTTTCTGCAGTTTATTTCGGTAATAAGATAGGAAAGATGTATAGTAGATTTTGAGAAAAAAACCAAGGAGCTGTCCCACCTTGTTGTCTAACTTTTTAATCTATTAAGAATTGGGAAAAGAACATTTGGAGCTGTAAATATGAGAAGAAGTAGTGAGACAAATCATCCCAAAACAGAGCTGCAATTGTTTGAAATATCTTAACAGAAATACATACATATTGCAGAGGTACAGTTTTGGTTGCAGCAAAGGAAAAATTTCAGAAAACAACAAGAATTGAATACAAGGTCATCTGACCTGCTGTTCTTGACTTTTCACCAGGAAAAGCCATCCCCAAGTGGAGCCACTGTTAGGTTCCTATACCAATAGGTATCATTTTTCATGATTGACATTGATAAGGCCTAATATGTTCAAACCTTTGGCTGATTGCAAAGGTGTTCCATATTCCATGAAAACAAAAAATTAAAAAATGAAAAGAGGGTATTCCCTAAAAGAAAAATCAAAGGTCAAAAAGAAGGAAATGGTCAAGAAAGAAAGCAAATGAACCCCAAAGAAAAGACCAGGAAAGTGTGCTAGTCAAAAATGCCACTATTGTTCCATTTTTGAAAATTTTCATTATGTGCAGTTGGTTGATTCATGTCAGAGTTAATGGATGGCCAAACAACTCAATCTTGGCCAAATTCATGTTTGAATTTCTTGTCTTAGAGATAGTGAATAAAGTCTGTCCAAACAGTTCAAGCTTGGCAGACAAATAGTTAGGTAGAGAAGCAAAGGGTCTCAATAGCTAAATCTGAGCCCTTGGAAGAAATAAGGGCAGACTTAGATAGGAGGACAGCTAAAAGAAAATAAGAGAATCAGGGTTTGCTAGTTCAAATGCACCCAACCATGAAAGAAGAAAAAATGCTAGGATCAGTAGGCTGGGTAAGCAGTTTTGGTGTTGCATAAGCAGGTTTGTGAGCAATTTTGTCGTTTCAGGATGATTCATTTCATGGATATCATAACTGCCAGGGAAAGGTGGCTACAAAGTCAAAAGGTGCATGTCTAACTCCCCCTCATCCCCCTCCCATCAATCAATCACTAACTCCCCTTCAAGGACACGGAGATCTGCTCAATGCTCCTAGTTCACTCCATTTCATGAAAAACACTAAGTAAAACTGTGTTTTTACTTAGGCAAAGGAAGCCACATTTCTTGTGTAAAATCTTTCTTCTTTTGACTCTCCCTATAGCTTAAGTTTCACTATACAACTTAGTGCTCACTATCATATCATTTCAAAGTTTCATATTGACACATTAACTCTAGTACATAAATCCCCTATAAATGTTTCCCATGCCCGTATTATATTTACCATAGAAACTCCCAAACTTTATTATTCCCGCCCCGGTTTAGTTATAAGCCATATTATTCTATTTTTTGGAATTAAATGGTTCATCAGGGGCCATGTAAAAACCCACCACCACGCAAGGTTTCGGAGTCAATCAACCCCTGGTTGTTTGATCAACCAACCCACATTGCATACTATACAAAAAAACCCACCCCGCACGCAAATATTAAACATTAATTAACGCTAGGTTAATTAACTGTTAATCCACCTGACCGCCAATAGAACTCGCCCTGATGCAAATAACCAAGGTTTATTACCCGACTCCCCACGCAAATAAACCGTCGTCATCTCCGTCACCCGTCAACCGTCAGATCAAGGCCCGTAGATCGGATGGTGCACATCAATATCGGAACCGCTCCGATGTCCGAGAGTTACCGCTCGATGAAAAACGATATTCCCATCGTACCACGAGATGCGTGTCACCTGCCTGATATCATCACATCCCCTCCGCCCAAAACAACCTTTGCCCCAAAAGCGGTGTGGGGAATTCCATTTACCGCCCCTGCTAAACCCCCGATGACGTCACCTCCACGTCATACCCATGTCACCACTGCCACCTCAACTCCATGTCCTCTGCCACATCAACCGACACGTTATCACCACATCCCCACTACATGACAAAATTTCGTCATGCTGACGTCATCCGACCGAAAACGCCAAAACCCAGCAAAGTTAATTTTTCGTTGAAAAGCCCGTGAAAACGTCATTTTCATTCATTTTCACTTGTTTTCTCTGCACAACTATTGCATGTGAATTACGACGAAGCTGCCTCCAGAGCTCCAGCCTGCGACCCGGACAGCCTAATCCGACACCCCACTCTGCAAATGCATCGTTCAATCCTGCAAATTACTTCAATGCGTGGTTAGAAACAGGTATTTATCGTAATCCTACTGGTAAACCCTGTGAATTTCAATTTTCTCAGCAGAATTGTCCAAGCGACCCAAATTCTTGTTAAAATTCACCGTTTTACCTTCAAATAAGCACACTAGAACCACTCTATTACCCACTCTTCACCAAAAACCTGCACATTTCGTGTCTCTCTGCAAAATTCGCCCAGTAAGCCGATAAAAACAGGTATTTACCAAAGTCTGGTTCCCAAGCCCCCTGTTTTTAACTTTCCTCTACAAAATCTCCAAAAACTACCCAAATATTGAGGTAAATTCATCAAAATACCTACAAAAGGTGCACCATAAACATTTTTTTGCCCATTTTACCAAAGAAATCCCACAAACTCTGTCTCCCTCTGTGTATTTCTCCCACTGAGTTAAATTCAAGCTGGTTTCGGCACGAAATTCTCTGAGAAAACCCCAGAAACTATCATTTTATCTACTTGTTGCAAAAACCCAAGCTCCAAGTTCAAAAATCACAAGAAATTGAGCAATGGAGGCTCCAGTCGCCCTGAATATTGCACCTCTCAATGCTCCACGTAAAGAACTGGAACAGATACCTTTAGCTGACAAAGATTTCCAGATTAATGACTTAATTGGTGACAAGCCTCATCTCCAAACATTTTGTGAAATTAGGAATAGCTACAGGAGTAATGCTGATGTCTATGGAATTTGGGAGTCCAACATGCCTATGTACTACCTCCCTTCAGTGAATGTATTCCCCGACCTCATTCACCAATGCCATGCCAATTATGAGCCCACTCAAAGAGCAGTCATGTCCCCTTCTGGAAATGTCCTCTTTTACATCACCCCTGAGTCCATAAATGAAATTCTACACTTCAGGCCCACTCAACCTCTGACTCCTCTTTCCATGGGACTTTTGCTTAACCAAGGTGCCAAACTGCCCAGCTCAGAGATAACCAGATTAACTCAATTATTCATGAGACCAGATTGCCAGCACCGAGGCCCACCCCCATATGTGCATGGTTGGTTCACTGAGGCAGGAAGATTCATTATAGAAATGATATCCTACATCTTAGGATTTAAAACAAGTGAGCATGTTGATGAGATTACACTGGTTTTTCTATCCATTTTTACTCCAGGACAACCCCCTACTGTCAAGTATGATTATGCCACCTTCATAGTTGATAAGATCCATGAGCAATTCATGAGCATGGACAGAGAAAGAGTGTTTAAATACACATCATACATATATCACTTGTTGCTATACAATCAACCAGATAGCTTTCAAATTTCCCTCAGAAAGTTAGATCTCAAAGGAGAAAGGAGGTTTGTGATCTTTTGGACCTAAGTCTTCCACCATGTTTATAACTCTCCCTATACTTACTGTGAATTAATCGACCTGTTTATACATCCAGCCTCTTATTTATTGCTGACAACTCCTCTTGCTAGACTCTCTGATGAAATGCAAAAAATTTTATACCTCTCCAAAAGCTACAACATAGGTGACTGGTACTTTAAGCAGAATCACACTGAAATCTGAATATATGGCTGTGAACTGTGCCCCTACAAGCTACCCAAATTTGTGCCTATTTGCATTGGAGTACTTCAGGCAGTTTATCCATATAGACATAATCCATTTCTGCAAGGCTAAGAAAAAGGCACAGCTGAAAATAAGAAATCAATTGGGCCCTTTTATCTTCAACAAAAGGGAAGCCTGGGAGCAGGTTGATAAGATTTTAGGGGAGCAAATTAAGCTGAAACAAAGATTTTATTGGGCACCATATGACCCCAATCATTTTATAAGTTAAAGAAAAGTCAAAAACAATCTAGCACCATATGTTCATTGCAAAATCCCTGAAATCCAGTAGTATGCTAATAAAAAAGAATGGTTAGAAGGCACATTAGTGGAAGAAATTACTAAGGAAGAGAAATTGGAAAAGGCCATGAAAGGATTTGAAAAAATGCTTGACCTGGACTCTTTTGGACAGGTATCCTTCAAACTGCCTTAGAATATAGGAGGTGATACATCTTTTGTCAAGACTTCTCAGCAGTCCACACAAAAGGCCAGCACCGGGTCAACAAAGGGTAAGGAGGTAATAGATACATAGCAAGAAACAATGACAGACTAGCCAGATACATAAAAGGAACAAGGCCAAGGGCAAGGTCCTTCAACACAGACTAAGGTGCCTGAAATCCCTGTATTACAAACTCCTCTAAAAGAGGAAAGAGGCAACAAAAGGGACAGAGAGGAAAGCACACCTGCAAGTGGACCAGCAGAACGGTCAGGGGAAAAGAGGCAAAGGTTAAATCCTTACTCTGAAGAGGAACTCTTGGAAGAGACAACAAGTATCCCAAGAGGTGAAGGAAGGACTAAACAACAGACTCCTCCAAATTTGGAAACTTCAGCTAGGTCATACCAGCAAGAGCTAGAGAGACAGCACAGTGTGGAGATTACATCCACCAAGACACAAAATAAGCAACAAAGTAAGCAAGGCTCAGACATTAAGAAAGCATTTACTGAAATAAAGGCAAGAAATGAGCCAATAAGAATTCAACTTTATAATCAATTGCTGAGAATGGCTCCCACAAATCAACAAATGTTAATGGCAGCATATGATATTCAAGAAGGGAAAATGACCCTTAGTCACTTCAAGCCCACAATGCAGCAGCCACAGTCAGCTGCTGATTATATCAGGACCAATCTGGAAGTTCTCTCCAAAGATATCCATCCAATGGAATAGATTGAATTACATAAGCAAACCGGAGAAATGGTGTACTTCACCTTGGCAGACAAGGCATTATTAGCTCACAATTTGCAGAATTCATTGCACAATACCTCCGCCCAATTAGAATTGGAAAAATCTTCCGCCTTAGCCAAGGACAACAGGATTATGTCCTTGGAAGAAATTATCATTGAGCTGGGACATGATCCCAAGGATGCAAAAGGCATCAAAGAACTAATAAAGAAGAAGGAGGAGGACATTGCAGCCCTCAAAAAGCAATTAAAGCTGCCAATTACAATGCATCCACAAACCACAGAAGTTGCACAACAGAAATAGAGCAGACATTGGAGAAAGCAATGAAAGAGAAGTAGGGAGTGTCGACCTCCCAGCCACTAGAACAGCTCCAACAAGCACAATAGCTCCTTGTACAACTACAACAGCAATAACTCCCACTGTCCCAGCAACAGGTACATCAGCCACAGATACTTCAATAGCAACAACAACAATAGTACCAGATACTAGCATGAGCATGCAGGAGCTGATGAAGGCAGTAAAATAGTTAGAACTCCAAATGTCAGAGCTTAAAGAGGCCAAAGAGAAATTGGCTAAACTAGAAGTGAGTTATGAGAAATCAAAGATGAATGTGGCAGAAAAAAAGAAGAGAGGTAAAGGCCTTGGAAAATAAGGTAAAATCCTTGGAGAAAGATATTACTCTTCACAAACCTCTAGTAGAAATTAAAAAGATCTTGTGGACTAACATTGGCCAATCCATCACTGACCAATGGAGATCAATACAGACTATCCATGAGCAAATTGAATTGATAGAAATGGCTCAAGTAGAGATTCAAAAGGCTAGAGCATTATTGGGAAACATGCTCAAACAGGCCAATAGACTAATTCATTTTTTGAATACGCATACCAAGGAACAAATAGCAACTCTAGATATCAGGGATAGAACAGGTACCATTTTGACAGTTAAAAAGGTGCTAACCATGAGGAATTTTATACAAAATCTGGAGAGAAAGTGCCAAGAAATGAAGATAGAAATAAATGCTTTTACAGAAAAGTTTACAGTCTTGCAGCAAAAGGGTCTACCCAGTTTGTTAACTGGCAATCAGAGACTGTTGACACGTGAACAATATGCTCACAGGGTGAGCACAGCTGCTGCAAATCAAATCACAGCATCATCAAGCACTTCAGAAGACATAGCACCTCCCTTTGGACAAAGCTTATATGACAAGTTGGAAAATCTATTCTATATTGAGCATGAAATAACACATCTTTTTGAAGTCCAGCCTAATTTCTACAGGTATACTAAAGCTGATGAAATATTGATAAAACTACAAAGACACCAGTTGCCAACAGACCAAAGGTGGCAGAGCATGTTAGAGGTTTTACCAAGGTAGTTTTAGTTCTCTTTTTGATCATCTACATTTAATCAAATTCAATGCACGTGCCACATATCATAAAAATGAGAACAATAGAGGAAGGAAGTCAGGCCAAAACGCGTTAAAGCAGAATCAGGCACAGATGAAAGGGTCAGGACAACAACGCAGGAATGCAAAATAAAGAGGCAGCTACCAGTCGACTCATTGAGTTAAAAAAGTCAAATATATCTGACCACCTAGGGCAGCCGACACAGGAGCAATTACTCCTACGTTCATTGCCCGCTGTTTTCAATGTCATTTACTTCCTTTGTAGAAGTAGATGGATAAATTTATTGCTTGATATTTTCTCTATGAGATATTTTGTAACTCTTTTTGCATAAATACCTCCCCAAGTGAAGTATTCGGGGTTGGTTGGTAATATCTTCTCTGGACTGCGCTGTAACTCTGAGAATTTGTTGAATACAAAAGTTGTTGGATCTCATTATCGCTGCACTATTTGAATGTGGAATTGATGCTCTGGGCCTTGCTATAGAATTCCTAAGTCATGTTATGGATCAATAAGTTCATCCTCACCTGTGTTTTATAATTATGTGTTTATATACATCATATATGTTTCATGATATTAATAATAGAGAAAAAGAATAGCACAGAATTTGTTTGTTTACACTTTGTGTTCAATCTTTATTATTATTAATGTTTTCTTCAGGATCAACATAAATAGGAATTCTTAACTGCTCCTATTTCCCTGGTTCTTTCCTATTGATTTAATACTAATAAATTCTTAATTTGTTCTTGGTCATAATCATTCACTTTATTTCTGTCTACATATTCAAGGATTCTTAACTGCCCTTCAACCACAGACTCCATCCCATCTAATTCAGCTTATGAATTGTTCCATGACTAATTACCCTGCTCTGTAGTACCCCCCTCTGTACAAAGAAACCACATCCAACAGTTCATCCTTATAGACTCCATTAGCCCAATGGACTGAACTCCTCATACTTGCAGCCCTGTTCTACAGAACACCACCATCCAAAACTCAAAACAAAAACCCTTGTACTTCATAACTAGCCTAAAAAAACCTCATAACAAAGCTAAATTATAAAGAGAGAGCCCTCTTTGGATGCAGATTGGCTAGAATATGTATCTAAAAGATTGGTTTGTGGTTACCTCGGCCGTATTCCCTTTTCTACAACTTTTAGGGAACAACCTGAGTGTTAACAGTTGTAAGACTCCACAAGTATACGTACTCATCATGTGCAAGAAATCCTCATTTGGGTAGATAACATGAAGATTTGTGTAATAGAGAAGGGGATTTCCTAAAGCTAAAAGGGTGAGTCATTTCCAGTAAGGGGATACTTGAGTGAATAACAAGTTAGTTGGGGTCATGAGAATATTGGGTATGACGTTGAAGAAAAATAGTGAGTTGAGTTTCTCTATGGTAGTCATATGGAAGTGAATCTACAAACATATTGATAAGTATTATGTTTGGATAAATATTTTATCCCGATTTGTGAAATTCAAGAAAATGATTATGCATGGAAAAATGTTTTAATATGCTTGTTCACTGATAAATAATATAGGAATTTGATGGAATTTCAAAGGTTTTGAGGTGTCCATATATTGCCAGAAAAATTAAAGATAGATAGATGAAGAAGGCCATGTTGCTGGCATAACTGAGGAAGCATTGAGGAAAAATGTTGTAGTAAAAGAGAATTGTTGGGATGGTGTTGTGACAATTGAAGAATGCTAGGATTTGGTGTGAACACTAAGGAAAATGTTCCTTTATAGGGGAGGGAAATGTAATGTGGCTCTCATTTTCCCTGGATTAAATTTAAATTAATTGTAATTAAGAACGTTAATGGTATTGTATCACCTTTATTGGAATTTAAATGTCATCTTGTAACAAATCAAACTAGGTGATTAAAAAGGATGCATATGTAACTATTTATTTGATGATTAAATAAGTTGAGAATCTGACTGCGAATGTGAGCACCAATACTAACTATGATACCACAAGTGGGAACTGGGGAGGTGGTTATGAGAAATTAACCATGCCTGCTATCACTAGAAAAGTGCCACCTAATGATCCGTGATAAAATTTGAATTTAAAATTATATTACCTTGTTTTCCCACCAGCCTATAATTCATTAAATACAACAATGGGTAGCTAAAAGAAACCACCTGCCATGTTTATGAAATCTAAGTGGTGGTTGTGAATTACTCTCATAATTCATTAGGCAGCATGGGAAAGTACCCATCTCAAAATATGAGCATTGACCCATGAATGGTGTGAAAAAATGGCAAAAACAAGGGGATGAGACACCTACAGATTAATTCAGACCATACAGAGAGAGATCAAACACGAGGGTGCTTAGAGGGGCGGTTTCATGAGCAAAGAGCTTCCATTTTCGCGTGTAAATTTTGTTGGATTTTTATATGTATTTATACAAATTTTAGGGTGCCCAAATATGCCTAGAAAAGTGCCAATAGCATATTGGTACTTTTCTAGTGTGTTTTTGGCTCTCTTAAAATGATTTTTGCATGTCCATTACTCACTAGAGAGCCATGAAACTTAGCTAAATAGTTGGCATAATGAATTGATTCATGTTGGGCAAGTATGGTAAGCAATGGACAAGGAAATCATCAAGGGATTGCAAGGCAGTGAAGGGATTTTTGTGGTGACATGTTAGCTAGTCGAGGAATATAAGATTTGTTTAGGCCCCAACCTCAGCAGGTAGAGGATTTCTTTAAGGTTTTATTTTAATGGAAGAGTTTCCTTCAGCCACCCAAATCTATAAGTGTTGGTAGTTCCCCTTGTGATATCATAGCCTAGCTAAGGGGGTGGCTAGTTATAGAGAGCATTGGTGTAGTTGAGCCTAAAACTAGGTGAAGATGGATTTTTCCCAAGTTAGTTACTTGATTGAAATTTCAGATAAGTGTTGTCTCTCTAAGTCTTGTTGGCAAATGTAGAGATGAAAAAAGAATTTCTTCACTTGTATGGAATTTAGAATGTGGTACATGTTTTAAAATTCTCATACAAATCTATTGGTATTTTGAAGGTGTTCAAGGTTGTCACCTAATGCCTTCCTTGTTTCCATAGGTACAAAGGTAAGATGTGGGTCTTGTCTAATCTGAATCATGGAGCTTATATGAGGAGTATGCCTCATTTGCTATAAATATAAATAAAACCCATAGAAGTGTAAGTAGATAGTTAGAGTAAACATATACTCATGTATAGGAAAAATATTTACAATATAGTGAGTAATAGTATAAATAATGGATTGGTAGAAATCTTGGTTATTACCAAGGGAGAGTGAAAGTTGTAGAGTGTAATTTCTAGTTGTAATGTTTAATTTTTTATAATGAATATTTGTTCATATGATTATGGCATATATATGTTTACTCATGTAGATATCTTAGGTTATGTTTGATTTAATGTATATCAATTCAAGCTTACAAGAGATTACTTGGAGTAAATTAGTGTTTGAAGTAGAGAAATTAATTTCACAAATCTCCTACCTAAACTTATGTAAGGAAGTGAAAATATTTTCGCAGGAAGTAACATTTGGTAGCTTTGCATTTTTACTTCGTTATGCTTACCTATTTATCTACTAAGAAATGCATAAATTTTGTTGGCCAATGGTAACTATGCTCATTTACATGTGGTTCACACCTACTTTGATGTGAACACTTCTTAAACTATGGTGGGAAGTAACTCTTTGTAAGGAGAGAAAATTTCTATAATGAATTAAGAATATGAAAATATTTATGTGCATATAGTCACTTAAATTCATAATTTTTTCCTGGATGAGGAAGAAGGGAATTCAGGGGATTTTTTATACCTAAAAATTGATTCTTTGGAGCTTGATGTAGAGAAAATATGCTTAGATTTGTTACAAAACTTAGAAATCTACTTTATTAGCGTTAGGGAGAACTTGAGAGGTTTTGACAATGTACAAATGGTAATTTTTTCTTATTGCTGATGGCTAGGAAATATTTTAACCAAGTAAAAAGTTTGGGGTTAACTCCATCCACAATTTGGGAAATGTGTTGAAAATAGCAACAAGAAATGATAAAAATAGAATCCAAAAATTCCAATTTCATTTGTCTTTGATTTAATATGGGAATTAAAATCAAATTTTATTCTCATAGCAACTTTTAATAGTTAACTAGAGTGAGTTGACTTAGTTAAGTTAGGAATTTCGGTTGGAAGTCTTTCTGAAGTCATGTATATGTTCTCTCCCTGTATTATAGGGGTCCAGGATGAGTTAAGTATGAGTTCTAATTAGTTAACTTGGTTTACTGAGTTAAGTCTAGTTAAATTAGTTCCAAACTATTTGAGGAACTAATATTGAGTTAACAGTGAGTTGATGCATTATACACTCAGCTAGTGCTACTCTAGTTAACTGAATATTTACTTATCAGAAACTCATGCATGTCGATTCTGAGAAAGACCCAATTGAGACTAGAGTGCAGGGACAATGTACATTTGTTTTAGATTTTTCTAAGTTGCATTGATAGTGCATGCATTGAGGAACTGATCCTTAAGGGATTGCACAGTTTTTAGAGACTTTATTTCCCTTTAAATACAAGCTATCCTCCATAGGGATTACACATTGGAATAGAGACTTGGAGAGCTTGTGAAGAGGCTAAGCTTTGGCCTTGAGATTGCTTATGAGTTGGATATTGAATTTGTTGAGTGCTCAGACTGTTCTTAAGAGAAGAAGAATGGTAATTTCATCTTGATTTTTTGGATTAATACAAAATAGTAGTGGGGTTTTGAGTTGTGGCTTTCCTTAGATATTTATTGTGTTATGTGCCCTTGATGTTCTTCCTCTTGTTGATTATTGTTTGCTCAATCTTTGCAGGCTTCCGCTATAAAGAGTAGAAGTAGATACTTGTATCTTGTTTTAGTAGATTACATGAGCTTGTGAATCTATAAGATTTTATACATGGTATCGAAGCTGAGAACAATATACTAGAGGAGATTTTGAAGTTTTGAGTTCTGGGTTACAAATGAAATTCGAATTTGCAATACATACTTCAGGATTGAAAGATGGCATTCTATGATTTGTGGTTCAAGTATGCGTTGGATGGAAACTCTAACTATATAGCCT
Source organism: Pinus taeda (assembly GCA_000404065.3). NCBI lineage: Eukaryota > Viridiplantae > Streptophyta > Pinopsida > Pinales > Pinaceae > Pinus > Pinus taeda. The sequence continues at coordinate 167,676 of APFE030553673.1, read as the reverse complement.
GGAAGGATAGGATGGAGGCCGTGTTGGAGGATAATGGCTTGAAGGAATTCATTGATAAAGACATTCCTAAGCCACCAACATCAGATGCTCAGAATCTAGCCGAATGGAAGAAGTGTGTGGCAAGGGCGAGGTAGATAATCCTTGAGGGAGTTTGAGACCACATTATCTCGAGTCTCCATGGGAAGGAAAATATGCATGCTATGTGGAAAGCATTGAAGGACCTTTCCCAAAATAGTAGTGACCAAAGGAAGTTGCACTGAAAGATAAACTTCAAAAAATCAAGATGGAGGTGAGCAACTTAATTCCAAATTACTTGACCAAGTTTACTCAATGTAGGATGAGATTAGGAGGAACACCAGAGATGGGACCTCTTCCAAGGAAGTGGAAGAGGATTTTTCCTTGCGAGTTAGGCAAAGTGGGCCAAGGGAAATAAATCCCAAGGCGAGGAGGGTGGAAAGAAGATGGACTTGATGATAATCAAGTGTTTTCAGTGTCACGAGCACAGGCACTGTGCCAAGAATTTCCAAACAAAAGAAAGCAAGCAAGAAGGAGCCGACAATAGCAACAGCAGGTGAAGCTCTACTTTCACAATTTGAACTTGATTTCTTTCTCATTGCATGCATGGTCGAAACTGCCATGGGAGGTGTGTGGTATCTTGATAGCGGTGCCTCATTCCATATGATGAGGAATAGAGATCTCTTTAGTGATTTTGAGGAGAAAGACCTCATGCAGAGCATAGAGTTTGGAGATGACGAGAGGTATAGAGCTACCAGGATCGGTACGGTTACCTTTCGGATGGAGTCTGGCTCCCCTCTCAGGATCATAGATGTGATGTATGTTCCAAGACTGAAGAAGAATCTTGTTTCAGTCGCGATATTGGAAGACCGTGGCTATGATGTGGTTTTTAGTAAGGGAAAGGTTTTCCTTAGACACATCACCATGGGACAGGTGAAACAGATCGGTGCACTGGTAAAGAACCTATATGCTCTTGAGGTTCAAGATGCATGCAAAGCCTTGAGGAGCAAGGCAAAGTTTAGAGACTTGGTGGTTGAGAGGGAGAGTAAATTACCTCTTAACATGCAGCCCCAGAAGAAGCCTCAAAAACAACGTTAGGAAGTTGTGGAGCAGCCACAACTAGAGAAACTGAGAGGAGACTGAGTGGATATATCCACTCAAGCAGAGAAGAAGCAACCTTAGAAGTAGTCTCAGACAATTGTGGAGCAACCACAATTGGAGAAGCCGAGATGAGACTGAGTGGAGGCATCCACTCATGTAGAGACCTCCTGTAGGGGGAAATTTCAAGCCAAGTGGGTAGAGGGATCACATGCATCCATACCTCCAGGTGTGAGGTGGGGTGATTTGAAGTGATAGTCCCAAGAGGGATGAAATTGGGCAGGGTCCATTGACTGGTTTTATATAATGGATCATACCTTACTATGAGAGCCAAAAGTACATAGTAGAGGGAGGAATCAGTGGGATTGATAAGGCTAAATCAATCAAATACTAAAGAAGTGTAGAGAGGGTTAACAACAATGCAGAAAGGTAGAGTCAACAAAAGCGCACAATTTTTAGTCGATAGAGGCAATAGCAACTAGAGACTTTAATGGCAGAGGCATCATTCTGATTCAGGTTGGATATTTTTTTTTTTTTTTTTTTTTTTTTTTCTAGAGTTGTTGGAGCAACAACACTAGAGAGAAGTGTTGCATGCAGAACATTCCAAAGGTTCAAGATGGGGATCGAGTTGAATTCCTTTCTTGTTGAGAGGGAGTGCTGAAAATAGCAACAAGAAATGATAAAAATAGAATCCAAAAATTCCAGTTTAATTTGTCCTTGAATTAAACTGAGAATTAAAATCAAATTCTATTCTCATAGCAACTTGTAATAGTTAACTAGAGTGAGTTGACGTAGTTAACTTAGGAATTTCGAGTTGGAAGTTTTCCTGAAGTCATGTATATGTTCTCCCTATATTATAGAGGTCCCAGATGAGTTAAGTATGAGTTGTGATTAGTTAACTCAGTTTACTGAGTTAAGTCCAGTTAAATTAGTTCCAAACTGTTTGAGGAACTAATAGTGAGTTAACAGTGAGTTGATGCATTAGTGCACTCAACTAGTGCTACTCTAGTTAACTGAATATTTACTCATCAGAAACTCATTCATGTTGATTCTGAGAAAGACCCAATTGAGGCTAGAGTGCAGGGACAATGTATTATTTTTTTTAGATTTTCCTGAATTGTATTGATAGTGCATGCATTAAGGAACTGATCCTTAAGGGATTGCACAATTTTTAGAGGCTTTAATTCCCTTTAAATATAATCTATCATCCATAGGAATTACACATTGGAATAGAGACTTGCAGAGCTTGTGAAGAGGCTAAGATTTGGCCTTGAGCTTGTTTATGAGTTGGAGATTGAATTTGTCGAGTGCTCGGATTGTTCTTGAAAGAACAAGCATTGTAATTTCATCTTGAGTTTCTTAATTAATACAATATAGTAGTGGGGTTTTGAGCTATGGTTTTCCCCATATATTTATTGTGTTATGTTCCCTTGATGTTCTTCCTCTTGTCGATTATTGTTTTCTCGATCTTTATGGGCTTCTGCTGTAAAGAGTAGAAGTAGATTCTTGTCTCTTGTTTTAGTAGATTACATGAGCTTGTGAATCTATAGGATTTTCTACAAAATGTTTTGGTTAGATTTCACTTGGATGATGAACAATTTATTGGAAAAATATTTTGGGTTACATTGTAGTAACACTATGGATTTTACTGATGTTTGATGAGCTTGTTAGGCGTTAATGAAAAATTAGGAGTTTTACTCCATAAACAATAGAAAAATATTTTATGTTTCACATTTGGAAACCTTTGGATTCTATAGAATGATCCCATCATAAGTTAAGGGAGACTTAGGTGATTGAAACCATTTACAAGGATAAGTTTTGGATTTTGCCCAATCCATGGCTCATGAAACCTTCAATTTTTTGAAATTGTGCATGTGATTAATTTATCAACTTAGTGATGATGTTAATTAGATGTATTATATTTATTTTGTTATTAATCAATGTGATTATATGAACTTAAATATAATAAATTTTTAACTAAAGTTTACCTTAATTAAATGGAAGGTGATTAATTGTTGGTTCCAAGGATGAAAATATTCAAATGGCCATATATGATCCGGACTCCATTTTTTATAAAATTTATATTGCTAAAAATCTCTCAACAAGCAGAAGCCATTGAAATATTTAAACAAAGTTTTGAGTTGAATTAGAAAGGTAAGGTTGTGATAACCCATGCCCTTAATATAATATAGATGGAATTGAGTATTTTATAGGTCAAACAAACCTTCTTGATCCATTGATGAGAGTAGAGAAGGATGAGGAGCTTAGACACCCTTCTATCCAATCAATAGACATGATACTGAAAACACACGAAGAAGAATAAGCCACAAGTACATCTAATTTCCTTATTAAAAGCATTGGAAAAATATAGATTGATGACCATAGTAGAAATTGTATTAATTTGCTATGCAGTAAATCCAATCTTACATTATTCCCACAACATCATGGATTTATCTACCAGTTAATATCCCAAAGTATTCTTGAGAAATTATTGAAGAGATTGTTTATTTTAAGATTCAAGAAATAACTTTCCATATAGCATTATAAAAATAGATAGTTCTAAACTATTCAAATGACGAGGGACTATATTTTTTGGGAATTAGGGACAAGAAAGTTGAATTAAAAGTTCTTGATACTTTCCCTAAGGTCTTGGATGCTTCCACTACAACCATAACATCATTTTCCAATATTTCATAGAAACCCTTATAAAATTTTCTTGCCTGACCATATGGAATGGGTATCCATCTTCTTCAAAGGAAAATTACTTCTTTGAGCTCTTTATTAATGATGTCTTCTACCAAATATTCATTAGTGTCTTCCTCTCTGGATCCTTCTTTTACTACATCAAGTAAGAAATACCATAATTGGCCATTTGTTGATAGGTATAAATTGTAGATCTATCAAATATGAGCAATTCCTAGATTACTTTTGAACCCTACTTTCCTTAGTATAATTATGGAAAAGAATAGAATTCTCGTTTCATTTTTAACCAAACGTTACTACTCTTTTACCTCCACTTGGATGCCTCCTAGACAAGAAGATTCCTCTTATTTATTTCCAGAACTTTCAAGGTTATGATATCCTTTTTCAAAGAAAATACCATGTCCATTCTTCTCAAAAAGATAAAAGATACTCTTTCTATTGATAGAAAGTCATTTTGGAAATAACTAAACTTTTAATTATCCCACGATAATATAGTTTTTTTCACCCTTTGTATATTAGGATTAAATGATAGAATAATAGAATATTTAATAATAGAGTTGAAGAATATCCACTTTTCCTGTACAAGGATGGATAATTCCTCACCATGTCATAATAACCAATATAACCAATGCAAAGGCCAACTAGAGATCATATCTATAATATTCATGTCTCTGTCATTCATATATATATATATATATATATATGTAGAGTATATTCATGTATTTTTTATGTGGTATAAACTAATTTATTTAATCATAATATTTTCAAGTATATCAGATTGCAAATATAAGTTGTTGTATATTTGTATTTTAATGATGAAAATATCATATTGTGAATACAAATATAAGCTATTCTATATTTATATTTTTAATGATGCATTACATAAACTTATCTAACAAAGCAATTATCACTTATAACAAGCTACAAATTATATAAGTTGTTATATATTTATATTTTTTAACGGTTCATCATAGTAACCCGTATAACCAAAGAAGAGACTAACTAGAGTGATCTTTGCCTATGCAACCAATCCCATATCCCATGCAAGACTAAAAACTTATATTTTCCTATGCAATCAATCCCATATCCCATGCAAAACTAAAAATTTAAATCTTCTTTACTTTTTTGACTCAATAAATGTTTGGATGATGTATAGAGATTTTGAATTGATGTTATGCAACCAGCGCACAAAATAGAAGAAGAGATAGATCAACGACTTCACAATTAGCCTCTTCGAGGGGGCAACCTCCTTTACATTACACAAATGAACAATTATTCAATGATTCAAATGACAAAACCTCCTTTCTATATATAGGAGTCTAAGGGGTCACAATATAATTAGAGTTGACATAACAATCAATAGGGGAATTTTGAGGTCTAAAATGGGCATCCTAAGAAAAATGTACAACCAAAATAAAATTTATAAGAACCAATAGGATTCAAGATTATTATGTTAACCATGGGGGATGATTCACCATTTTTGGAGTAAAAAAGTAAAAATACGAAAAAATAATAAAATAATAAAACAAAATTTTCAACTTGTATTTTAAACTTATCTCCCTAAGGTTTTACTCAAATTTCAAGTAGGAGTACTCATTGGATGCAATTCTTCATCCAAGGAGTACCCATGTTGCATACTTTCGATGGACCCTGCTACATGAAAAATGAGAAATACATGAAAAAATGTGATTGCAGTCACGTTTTTCATGTATTTCTCATTTTTCATCCAGCAAGGTCCATCGAAAGTATGCACCATGGATACTCCCTGGATGAGGAATCAAATTCTACATCCAATGAGTGTTGTCACTTGAAATTTGAGTAAAGCCATTAGGAGATAAGTTGAAAATACGAGTTGAAAAAATAGTTTTTTTTTTTTTCCCCTCTAATATTTGATGATGTGATCTAATTTTATTTTATTATTTCCACTATTATTTAATAATTTCCTTAGGAGGCCCATTTTGGACCTCAAAATTCCCCTAATGAATAATTTAAGGGCACACCAATAACAATAGTGGGCTTCTATGGGGCATAATAATAACAATATGGGGACTACATGGGCACAACAATAACAATAAGGGGGCTTCAATGAAAATAGAAATGAGGGAATACAATAGTATTATAGGGACCTAACATGCCCCTCTCCTTAAAAAAAGTGTTGTTCTCAACTCTTGAGTAGTTCTGGATGATTTTGTATAAACTTATCATCCTCTCGTGTGGAATCTTCAAAGGTTAAGTTCTTCCACTTGTTGAGATACTCTGAAATTGATCGATTTCGTAGCTGTCAGGTTCTTGTTTCCGTGACTACTTTAGGTTCCAATATGTTTTTTCCTTCCTCGTCGAGTTCTGGAAATATTGTTTGAACTGGGATCTTTTCACTTATAACCTTCTTTAAGCATGAAACATGGAAAATTGGGTGCACTCGAGAAGATGCAGGAAGCTCCAATTTGTATGCCATAGTACCAATCTTTTGCAATGCCTTGTAAGGACCATAATACTTTGGTGATAATTTTTTATCCTTCTTAGCTTGCTTGAGGGACATTTGTTTGTATGGTTGTAGCCATAAAAATACCCAGTCACCTACAATGTTGATCTTCTTTTTGTTTCATTATATTCTGTCCCAAAGTGATGTTATCCTTTATGAGTTAGAGAACTTCTTGTTGATTCTCGATTTGATATTCCACTGCTTGAACCTTAGATTTTTCTCTTAAATATTATGTGATGGATGGTGGATGATATCCATAAAGTGCCATAAATGGGGTCATTTTTGTTGTTGTATGGAAGGAATTGTTATACCACCATTCAGCCAGAGGTAACCGCTTGACCCATTTTGTTTGTTTATCAGATAAAAAGAAACGAGATATCCTTCCAAACATTTGTTCACTATCTTAGTTTTCCCAATAGATTGAGGATGATAAGATGAGCTATGAGATAATTGAGTATCCAAACAAGAAAATAATTCCATCCAAAAATTTCTAGTGAAAATCAGATCTCTGTTGCTTACAATAATCTTTGGGTTTCCATGTAGCTTTTGAATTGTTTCCATAAATGCATTAGAAACTGTACTGGATTTAAATGGATGAGATAATGCACAAAAGTGTGCATACTTGGTAAGTCTATTAACTACCACCATGATGACACTCTTTCCTTCAGACTTGGGTAAACTTGTAATAAAATCCATTGAAGTCTCCTCCCAACATTGACTTGGAATGGATAAAGGTTGTAACAGAACTGGGGTCTTAATTGTCTCATCTTTATTTTGTTGGAAAACCAAACATTCCGCCACAAACTTTTGAATATAATATTTAAGGCCATCCCTAAAAACTTCCTTCTTAACCCTGTGATAAGTTTTTAAAAATCCTAAGTGCCCTCCTAAGGGGGAGGTGTGTAATTCCAGAAGAATCTTTTGTTTTAATTGGGAATTCTTACAACTATATAAGCGATCTTTGTACCATAATGAATCATTTTTCTAGCTAAATGTATTTGATGTACTTGGATCTTGCCAAAACTTTTGAATGAGATCTCGCACCTCTTCGTCATTCTTCTATTCATCCCTTGCTTTAGATTATCCAATTTGGTTGGATAATAGTAATGGCACAAAGCAATTCTTCCACATCCTCATCCTTTCTTGAGAGTGAATCCGTAACAACATTTTTATTCCCTTTTTTGCAGATGATTTCAAAGTCATAACCCAACATCTTTGTGACCCATTTTTGCTTCTCTTCTAGAGATAATATTTTTTTTAAAAAGTATTTAAGACTATCATGCCTTGAAGTGTCTTCCCATTAGGTAAGGTCACAATTTCTTAAGTGAATGTAGCATTTACACCATTTCCTTCTCATAAATAACTTTGTGTAAATACTTTCCTTTGATTGGATGACTTTCAAAAGCAATGGGTCTTCCCTCTTGCATTAAAACAACACCAATACCATTTTCTGAGGCATCACGTTCCACAATAAAGGTTTTTGTGAAGTATGGCATAGTTAAGACCGTTGCTTGGCACATTGCCTCTTTAAGATGTTCAAAGGCCTTAGTTGATTTTGGAGTCCAATAAAATGCATATTTCTTCAGTAATGATGTTAGAGGTGCTGCTATTCTCCCATAATTCTTAACAAACATGCAATTATACCTCGTCAACGTGAAAAATCCTTGCAGATGCTTTATGGATGTGGGGATTTTGCATTCTTTAATGGATTTAATTGTGTTAGGGTCTACCTTAACACCCTCATGAGATATAATATGACCCAAATATTCCACCTCATGTACTCCAAAGAAACATTTGGACATTTTTGCATATAATTGTTTATCCTCCAAAAGTTTGAGCACATTATCAACATGCTGAACATGATCCTTCCAAGACTTGTTGTAGATTAGTATATCATAAAAAAATATGTAACCCTGGTGAAAATTCCATGTAATAAAAGTTAAAAACAATAACCACAGTTGATGGGACACGTATTCCAAGATGAATGTTGGGCAAGACATCCTAGGGGGTGTTCATTTGGTTGTTTATGGAAAACGAAATTGGAAAAGGCAATGATTAAGGCTTTGGAAAAGAAAAATGGTATTTTTGGCACATTTATTTATGAAAATAATTGAAATTTAGAGAAAAGGAAGGTGAAAGGTCACAAGTTGCATGTGAGGAGGAAAATGAAGGAAAATAATGGAAAATGAAGAAAATAGAGGCCTCATTAATAAAAAGGATTTTGAGGATCAGTTGGTAACCTTTTGTCAGTTTAGCTTTGGAGCTCTCTCATTCTTCTCTCTCTCACTCTCACTCTTGGAAACTTAGAGTTTTCTTGGAGCACTTTGTCATTGGAGCAAGAAAGGAAAAGAAGGCAAGAGAAAGAAAATATGAAGCAGGGAAAGGCAAGATCAAGAAACTATAACATGCTTCATTGCAGGTATCAAATTTCATATGTATTTTGGCATGCATGGGATACCATGTGTTTCTTTTCTACCATGGCATGGGTTTCTCCAGGTATGACAATATTTTTAGCCTAGCCTTGCCATTTCTTGATAGCTTTAATGAGATGGGTTCTCTCATTCAGTTTATGTGGGATGGCTGGATTGGATTCGAGGCTGAGTGGGGTGGATCTTCGAATTGAAAAACACATGGTTTGATTTTTCCATAAACAAGACTAAGAATCACGAAACCACTAGCCTAGTAACCCATGAAATAGACTGTGAGTTGTGGTAAAGCCAGATTGTGTGCCTTGGTGGGCCTAGGGATTCTTGTCGGTGAATGATGGGATATATGGTAAAGTGAAGAGGTGGATTTTCTCTCCGTTGGGCCTAGTGGTCCTGGGATGGGATGCATAGTAAAGCCTGGAGAGTATGTCTCAATGTAGGTCCTAGTGACCCCTAGATCAGATTGTGGATGCACGTAAAACTTGAGAGGCTAGGAGGCACTCAAATTTCTCATGGTGTAGGCGGAGAACTTTGGTGGCATCCATGCTGATTGGTGTTTTTTGATGTGTTATAGGAGTCCCATATTCATGCTTGGAATATGGCACGGGGGTGATTGGCCGAAGAGAGACTTGGCTCAACCAATCTATGGTCAGGTGGAACGTGGTAGTCCCATCTCCAGTTGGTTCATTGTATTCATTAATGAGAAATTCATTCCCTTTATTTTCATGTGTAAATGTATTGATGTATATGTGGATTTTTATGGGTGGTATGTTTATAGTATTTCTGTTCCTATTATGTTGGTTATATGTATATTTTATGACAACAACTATGTATGGCTCTCATCATGTTTTTACTTGTATATGAACGGATAATGTGTCTTTGACCTAATAGAGGATAGTGCAACAATTGACATAAGGGAACAATGTTTCATAATGATTCTTAGATAAATATGAGATCCCTACACTTAATTATATTATTTACACTTGTAGGTTACATGTTGATGATGTATTTTATGAAATGCCTATCATGGCTAGTAGGGGTTTGGTATGGTCTTGTTCAGTTTATTTATTTTGCATCATTGTTCCTTTTATTTTTACTAATTCTAAGCTATCACTTAATTTTGGGCAGTGGCTTGGGCTCTGGGCCTAAAAAGTGGCTTAAATCTTGGGGTTGCTAGCATAGAACTGGCAATTTTGGTCTTTGGTTGCTGGCAAGAAAGCCTGTCAGAGTGACTTTAGGTTGCTGGTTGCTCCCTTGTGCATAACATGAGAGCACCTATGGCCTAAGAGATCCAAAATAACAATGGGACATAGGACAGGCTGTCTGAGTGGCTGACTTGTCTCATAAGGGTTTTGTTAATTATGTTGGATGACTGTGTGTGATGTTCCATCGATTCCACTTCCTTAAGGTCACATAGGAGGTTGAATTTGATTATAGTAGCCTCTCGTCTCATGTTTACCCCAGGTTGCATGGTTACTTGGGTGGATGTGGGAGGAGGGTGTTACAAAATACAAACAAAATTTTTATAAGGAAGGGTTTTAAAATGGAATTCATCAAACCTTGAACTGTAGAAGGTGCATTGGTAAGGCCAAAATGCATGACAAAAAATTCATAATGACCCTCATAAGTTCTAAATGTTGTTTTTGAAATGTCTTCAGTCTTCATTCTAATTTGATGATATCTTGAATGGAGATCCAACTTGGTGAAGTAAATTGCTCCATGTAATTCATCCAATAATTCATCAATGACAAGAATGGGAAATTTATCTTTAATAGTGAGTTTGTTGAGCTCCCTATAATCTGGACACATGCACCATGATCCATCCTTGTTGTGCACCGATACTTTTGGAGCAGAGAAAGAACTTTGACTAGGTTGAATTGTACCAACCTCTAGCATTTCTGCAACCATACATTTAATTTCACTCTTTTGGGCATAGGGATATATTTAAGGCCTGATGTTTGGAGGAAAACTTCCTGGAATCAAATGAATAGCATGATCATGATCATGAATAGGTGGGAGGCCTTTGGGAGTCTCAAATAACTTGGAATGGTTGTCCAAGACTTTTTGGAGATATGGAGAAATAGATGATTTCGATGTTTGAACCTCTAATGAACATAATTGTGAAATTACGCCACGTTGTTATTTATTTAGAAGTTTTTTCGTGCCATTAGAGCTTATTATCTTTCCTAGTTTTCATATGATACCCTTTAATTCAACTTCCTTTCCTTCCAAACAAACAATCAAGAAAAGTTCTTGAAAATTAAATCTATCGTACCCAAATATTGTAGCCATTGGACTCCTAGTACAAAATCAACACCACCCATTGGAATGGAAAACATTGGACTATTCAATACATATTCTCCCATGGATAGTTTGATATTAAGGCACTTTCTAGAGCAATTTATGGTTCCTCCATTTGCAACCATCACTTGACACTTTGGTGCTATATATATGAAGCAATTCCATTCCTTAGCTATCTTACAATGAACAAAATTATGGATACTAACTGAATCAATCAAAATATTACATTTTTCTTCTTGATATGTCCTTCTATCTTGAGAGTTTGAGGAGTGGTAATTCCTGCCAATTCATTACAATATATGGTCAAATTCATTTCTTCTTTCTCTAGGGTTGGTTCCTGGTGTATATCCTCTTCTTTTGACGTTTCTTGGTCCTTTTCTTCCTCCTCTTCACAATCTATGTAAATAATTTCTTCTGAGCACACTTATGACCTTTAGTGTATTTGCTATCACAACTATAACAAAGCCCTTTTGCTATTTTTTCTTCCAATTGTTGTGGTGTCAACCTTGTAGGTTGTGGAAGGCTAGGAGCAACAACACTTTCATCTTTATAGTTGTGAGTGACAACCTTTCCTGTTGCCATAATTTTGTTTTCAATTTTTCTTTCCAACCTGAATGCCTTCTCTAATGAATCAGGTTCCCAAAGCCAAACCTCATGTTGGATGTTTTCCTTTAATGTCCCTATGAAGACATGAATCCTATGCTCCTCTGGAATATCATTTATCCTTATATTCAATTTTTGGAAGTCCTCAATGTGCTCCACCATTGAACCCTTTTGTTTGAGATTTATCAATTGTATAAGGAAGGCGTTTCTCTTTGTATCATGATAATGTGCTATCATTTCCTCGTAAAAAATGATCAGGTGACAATTTGCTTACGAGAGAAAATCCATCAATACCATACAAACTGATTGGGTTCTAAATATAAAGTTGCAATGCATACCTTTTGTGTGTTTTTCACATTATGGATATCAAAATATTTCTTCATTTTTAGTATCCATGTTATGTGATCCTTGCCATCAAAATTCTTCATATCGATCTTTGAATATGGTGGGTCTTCAATCCAAAGTTAGAGTCTATGAAATCATGATTAACATTTCTTTTGTTCTCATCATGAGTTTCCTCTACTACCTTTTCACCATTAGGAAACATTTCTTGTAGCAACTTTGTCAAACCTTCTAGTTTGTATTCTATATCATCGATCTTAGCTTCCATGCCATTCTTCAAACTATCCATCTTAGCTTCTGTTACTTTTTGTGAGAGAGAAATTTGTTGCACTTGGTCTCATAATTTTGATATATCATGTTGCATTTCTTCTTCTTCATGTGTCATAGTAGAGATTTTGGGTTTCTTACTAGGCGTTTCCATTTTATTTCTTCAGGGCATCAATTAATAACAATTATGCTTCACTATGCTGTTTGAATCACTTCAAGTTAATTTTACAATCAAAACTTTTTCACATTTTAAAAACTACACACATTTTGTTTTCTCTTTGCAGGAGCTTGATATTGAATTTGTTGTATCTCTATAATTTCAGATCTCCAAGGTCTGAAATTTCGTCCTATGGTAGCCCTCTAAGTCTTCTTTCCAACCCCACAAGTCAGATCAATATTGGACTCTTCGGGAAAGAGTTATGACCAATCTCTCACGTGTTGAAATGTGCAACAATAAATGCTAAAAATAGAAGATGCTAAAAATAACACTGCTATAAATAGTCGGGCTATAAATAGCAGTTTAGTCATTGGAGTTCTTAGTTACAATGGGTGAAACGTGAAAGTGCTAAAAATAGCTTTTCTAAAAATAGAATTTCAAGATCCCTTCTTATTTTAGTCAATCCCTGGACTAAACATAGGAAGTAAAATTTGAATTGGATATCAACAACAGTTTGGAAATTAATTAATTAATTCATCTTGAGTTAATTAGTTAAGGAAAATCAAACTTGAAGTCTATGTGAGGACATGCAACAATTTCTCTATTAATTTAGGAATTTAACCTTTAGTTAAAAATATAAGGATGAGTTGTAATATTGAGTTGTAATCAGTTGACTTAGTTTAACTGAGTTAAGTCTAGTTAGATTAATTTAACAATTTGTTAAATTAATGAGAGTTTAGTTAGTTAATGCTTGCATGCATGTAACTACTGTATTTCATATAACTGAGTATTCACTCATGGATAACTCATGCATGTCAGTTCAGTCAGAGACCCAGTTGAGATCAGATGGAGGGACAATGTACTATCAGCTGCTGGGATATTCCTTGGTGAATATTTCTTGCATGCAGAAGAAGTATTATTCCTTATGGATGGCGTAGTTGGACCTGAGGTTACAGTGAGTGTGATGAGGCCAATTCACGCATGTGATATCATTGGACCCCAATCAAAACTGCACAAGGAAATAGGAGGTTTGGAGGGCTTGAGGAAGATATATTCTATATCTATTGAGCCTGTGAGATGTATTGTTTGATTACAGAGAGCGCAAGATAGCTTGAGAGCTAACTCTTTTTGTAACTTGAACAAGATTTCCACTTGTATGATAATACAAAGTTGGGGTTTTAGGCTGGTGCTTTCCTAGTGATATATCTTCTGTGTTATGGTTGATTACTTCTCATTCTCAGTTATATCTGTTCATGCTTGATGATGTTCATATCTGTTCGATTAAGCTTCCACTAAATTGTTCGTAGAAGTAGATCAAGTGTTTTGCTTTAGTACATTGCATTACTAGGTGATCTACAGTGGGAATTTCTACATGGTATCAGAGCAAAGGTGATCAAGGAAGAACAATATACAAGAAGGAGAAGTACAAAGTTTGGTTTCTAGATATTGAATTGAGTTCTTATCACATCTATTTTACCAATGGCGTTCCGTGGTTTAAGACTCGAATATGCCCTTGATGGCAGTTCGAATTTTATAGCCTGAAGGGATCGCATGGAGGCAGTATTGGAAGATAATGGCCTAAAGGACTTCATTGATCAGGAAGTCCAGAAGCCAACTGATGCTACTCAGCTAGCGGAATGGAAAAAGTGTGTGGCTAGAGTAAGGAGAATCCTCCTGGAGGGAGTTCGAGATCACATTGTCTTGAGCCTCCATGGGAAGGAGACTCTATTTTCGAAGTGGAAAACATTGAAATATCTTTATCAGAATAGCGGCAATTAGAGGAAGCTGGCACTGAAGGAAAAGCTTCGCAAGATCAAGTGTGAAAAGGGCGACACAATCTCTACGTTCCTGAACAAGATCATCACCTATAGGGATGAGCTTGCAAGAGTAGGGGTCATGACTGCTGATGACGACATGGTGAGTCTAGCACTCCTCGGTCTTCCAAAGAGTTGGCATAGCTACCAGGACTCAGTTAATGGAAGAGAGAAACTTCTAGATTGGGAATGACTTTGGTTGGACCTAATGCAGGAGGAGATAAGGCGGAGCACTAGGGATGGATCTTCATCAAAACAAGATGATGAAGAAAATATAGGTTTAGCAAGTAAAGCTAAGAAAGGGAAAGGGAAGGCGTCCCAATCCAAATCTTCTCATGGTGGGAAGAAGGTTGACAAGTCAAAGTGCGATGCTTTCACTGTCATGAAGTGGGCCATTATGCTATGAATTGTCCACAGAAGAAATCCAAGAAGGGTTCCTCAAAGGGATCTGATGGTGATGCACTAGCTTCACAATTTGAGTTGGATTTCTCACTTATCGCATGCATGGTTTCATCCATGGTGGGATGTGTTTGGTACCTGGACAGTGGAACTTATTTCTACATGTCGGGTGACAAGAATCTTTTCAATATATTGGAGGAGAAGGATCTCCAGTTGCCGATTGAGATGGGTGAGAAGGATCTCAGAGGGAGCATGGTGCTCCTCTCACCCTCTCTGTTGTTAAGTATGTACCAGGTTTGAAGAAGAATCTTGTGTCTATTTCTATGTTAGAAGATAAAGGCTATGATGTAGTCTTTAGTAAATTAAAAGTTTTCCTTAGGCATATCAGCACCTGAAAAACCAAGCGAATTGGGATTCGAGTAAAGAATCTCTACACGCTGGAGGTAGAAGACTGTGTTGCACTGAGTTCCAAAGCAAAGGTGGTGCAAAGCCAAGATGTTGGCGAGCTGTGGCATAGAAGACTAGGCCACTTGCATCATGGGGCCTTGAAGATCATGCAACAAATTTTTACCGACTTACCCAAGGGAAAACTGGAGCAAAAAGATACATGCAAAGGATGCACCCTAGGTAAGTATGCGAAAGTTTCCTTTGAGGATCGAGATAGTAGAGTTGGAGAAATCTTGGAGCGAGTTCACTCAGATGTATGTGGACCATTCTCTATAGCCTCCACTACTAAACAAAGGTACTATGTTATTTTTATTGATGATTTTTCTCGTAGATTTTGGATCTACTTTATGCAAAAGAAGGATCAAACCTTCTTGAGGTTTTGTGAGTTTAAAGTCTAGGCAGAGAAAGAATCTGGAAAGAAATTAAAAGGCTTGCATAGCGACAATGGTGGAAAGTATGTTTCCCAGTAGTTTAAAGACTTCTGTGCTGCAAAAGGAATTAAACGGAAACTGATGGCACCTCATAACCCACAATAGAATGTTGTGACCAAAAGGAAGAACAGATCTATTGTGGGAGTAGCTCGAGTGATGTTGCATGACCAAAGCCTACCACTTCATCTGTGGGCTGAGGCATGCAATACAGTAGTGTACATTCAGAACATAAGTCCTCATCATATCTTGGGATGAAGACACCTATGGAAGCTTTTTCGGGGAAGCGACTAGATGTGAGTCACTTCCACATCTTTGGATCACTAGTTTTCTGTCATGTGACCAAAGATGCTCGAAAGAAGCTAGACCCAATAGCTGAGTTGGGGATACTTGTGGGGTACACAGATACACCCCACAACTATCATGTGTTTCTGCTTTCTAGTCAGAGGACCGTAGTGCGCAGGGATCTGAAGTTTGACGAGCAGAGAGACATGCGAGTGTCACTTGAGAGGGAGCTCAAGTTGCATGGTGATGATGAACTTTTAGTTCCAAAGAAGGAGGAGCCTCCTGATGATGTGGATCAACCACATGCAGAGGATCCAGTAGTGGAGATCACCACTTCTGAAGAGTCTTCCAGAGATGGGCAAAAACGCTCGCAAGAAGCTGACAGATTGATGCTAAATGCGAGAGAGAATGTGGGGCAGTCATCATCTCAGCGTAGACAGAGGAGATCTCTCGAGAGATAAACTGGCTTCATGGCCCTGGTTGAGGAGTGTGTAGCGACCAAACCTTCTTCTTTTCAGGAGGCAGTGCAGCAACTAGTTTGGGTTGATGTAATGGTAGAAGAGTAGGATTCTATCATATAGAACAGTGTGTGGAATGTTGCTTCACCAAGAGTGAAGCAGATGCGAACCTTTACCACATCATGGTAGAAGGTAAGCCATTGATTATTGTACTTTATGTTTATGATCTGATTTTGACAGGTGATAACCAGCTGATACAGTCTTGCAAGGAGGACCTTGCAAGAGAGTTTGAGATGAAGGACATGGGCCTCATTCACTACTTTCTAGGCATGGAAGTGTGGTAGAAAGATGGGGAAGTATTTGTGTCTCAAGGAAAGTATGCCAATGAGATACTCAGACGCTTTCACATGGAGAAGTGCAAGCCCATGCAGACTCATCTAGCTGGGCACTAGAGGAAAGAGGATGCTACTTCAGGTGAGGTAGTAGCTGCTACTGTTTATCGGAAACTGGTGGGTTCACTTATCTATCTGGTGAACACACAACCCGACTTATGCTTTGTGGTGAACCAACTAAGTCAAGCTATGGTTCAGCCTACCAAGTTGTTTTGGAAGACATCAAAGCATGTGCTGAGATATCTCAAAGGCACTACACAGTATGGATTATGGTACAAATGGATAGAAGGAGTGAAGCTGCAAGGCTTCACGGATGTGGATTAGGCTGGTAATCCATTAAACCGGAAGAGCACTTCTGGAGGAATCTTCAACTTTGGTTCAATTTCAATTTCTTGGTATAGAAGGAAACAAAGATCAGTTGCACTTAGCTCAACAGAGGCTAAATACATGGCTTCTAGTCAGGAAGCATGTGAGGCCATTTGGATGCGGAAGATTCTAGTGGGATTGTTTGGTCAGATGATGGATCCTACAGTGATATACTGTGATAATCAGAGTTGCATAAAACTCCCTGAGAATCCAGTGTTTCATGATAGGTCCAAGCATATAGATATCCGTTACCATCATCTACGGGACTATGTGGTCAAGAGAATCATGATGTTGCAGTATGTTTTGCCCGAGGAGTAAGATGCAAATATTTTGACTAAGGCATTGTCAAAATGCAAGTTTGAGTTCCACAGAGACAGGGTTGGGGTTATCGATAATCCCTTTCTTGTTGAGAGGGAGTGTTGAAATGTGCAACAAGAAATGCTAAAAATAGAAGATGCTGAAAATAACACTGCTATAAATAGTCAGGCTATAAATAGCAGTTCAGCCATTAGAGATCTTAGCTACAATGGGTGAAAAGTGGAAGTGCTAAAATAAATTTTCTAAAAATAGCATTTCGAGATCTCTTCTTATTTTAGTCAATCCCTGGACTAAACATAGGAAGTAAAATTCGAATTTGATATCAACAGTAGTTTGGAAATTAATTAATTAATTCATCTTGAGTTAATTAGTTAAGGAAAATCAAACTTGAAGTCTATGTGAAAGCATTCAATAGTTTCTCTATTAATTGAGGAATTTAACCTTCAGTTAAAGAGATAAGGATGAGTTGTAATATTGAGTTGTAATCAGTTGACTTAGTTATATTGAGTCAAGTCTTAGCAATTTGTTAAATTAATGAGAGTTCAGTTAGTTAATGCTTGTATTCATGTAACTACTGTATTTCAGATAACCAAGTATTCACTCATGGATAACTCATTCATGTCAGTTCAGTTAGAGACCCAGTTGAGATCAGATGGAGGGACAATGTACTATTAGTTGCTAGGATATTCCTTGGTGAATATTCCCTGCATGCAGAAGGAATGTTATTCCTTATGGATTGTGCAATTGGACCTGAGGTTACAGTGAGTGTGATGAGGCCAATTCACACATGTGATATCATTGGATCCCAATCAAAACTGCACAAGGAAATAGGAGGCTTGGAGGGCTTGAGGAAGATATATTCTATGTCTATTAAGTCGGTGAGCTGTATTGTTTGATTACAGAGAGAGCCTGATAGCTTGAGAGCTCACTCTTTTTGTAACTTGAACAAGATTTCCACTTGTATGACAATACAGAGTTGAGGTTTTAGGTTGGTGCTTTCCCTAGTGATATATTTTCTATGTTATGGTTGATTACTTCTTATTCTTAGTTATATCTATTCATGCTTGATGATGCTCATATCTGTTCGATTAAACTTCCACTAAATTGTTTGTAGAAGTAGATCAAGTGTCTTGCTTTATTACATTGCATTACCAGGTGATCTACAGTGGGAATTTCTACACCACGATGGCTTGATTAAAGACTGGTTCAATAGACCGAACTTGTATGGAGTGCCACGTGTCACTGTTTCGAACTTCGGCCTTGAAATTGCTACACGAAAAACCAAATTACATGCAATTTTATACACTTTTTACAAAATTCAAATCCAATGACAAAAAGGAAAGTTATGGCGATTTTCCATAGGTCACCTGTTGGAGACGAAGTTTTGGAACCTGCAAAAACCCTAACTTCCCTGGATGATATCTCTGAAAATATAGAGAACCAAGATCAATTTTTTTACAAGAAATTCAACAACATTTTGGCTCCACGTGATAAAAAATTTAGCTTCTGAAGCCTCGTAGAAAAAAGTTATAGCGAAAATGCCAAGATGACCTATTTGAAGAAGTGAAACCCTAGAATCCTAAGCTCTGATACCAAATGTTATGCAACCAGCTCACAAAATAGAAGAAGAGATAGATGAACAACTTAAAAATTAGCCTCTTCGAGGGGGAAACCTCCTTCACATTATAGAAATGAATAGTTATTTGATGATTCAAATGAAAAAATCTCCTTTCTATATATAGAAGTCTAAGGGGTCACAATATAATGAGAACCGACATAACAATAATAATGTAAGGGCACAACAATAACAATAGTGGGCTTCTATGTGGCACAATAATAACAATATGGGGACTACATGGGCACAAAAATAACAATAAGGGGACTACACTAACAATAACGATAAGGAAATACACTAATATTATAGGGACCTAACAATTGGTGTGTATATTTTTACAGTGATTTTTTTTATGTTTCTCATTTTTCATAATTCTATGGTGTATTGATTCAATTTATTGGGTATCTAACAAGTTTTGGCTATGGTAGTGAACTCAGAGTGGCTATGGTGGTGGACACGGGAAGTTTTTTCAGTTTTAAAACAAATATTTAATAAAAATAATGTAAATATCATCCACTTTCAAAAATAAAAAATTATGAATTTAATGGCATCTACAAAATGCAATTTTTTTTAATAATTTTATTATGATTTTTCCTAAAGGAAAAAAAAAAATTATGAGTTTAATTGTAAAATAATGAATAAAATCTTAACCAAAAAAGAGCCGAGAAAAGACACAAACGACCCTAGAATACAAACCAGCGAAATTTTATATTTGTGTTGTTCCTTATGTCTTCGCTACACACACAAAAGCTGGATTCATTCATCACGGGAAGATCTCTTTGGTGCGAACGGATCATCATCGCGTGGATCCATATTTTTGTATAGAATATATATATTTATGGATACATTATAGATACGATACATCACTGAGGCCTGAGGCTGACTGACATAATGAGGTGCACAATTTTCTTTCACGATGGTTTATCAATTTATTTTAATACAAATAATTCAAAACTTTCCATGACAATTCCTTTAAAAGAATTGGAAAGTGTTTATGATTTTAAAATGTCTTTGTAAAATATATGTAACTTCAAGGAAGGTAAGAAAGCAAAATTCGAACTTTGAAACAAATTTTTAATAACAAATTTAGTATTTACATTTTGTGAAAACAGGCTTGAAAGAATATCAATATTAATATAAAAAATTAATTCAAACTTTAACACAATTTTTAATAACAAGTTTACATTATCGGAAAACAAAAGTAGTAAAAGTTTTGTTTTGGATTGTGTTTTGAAGTTCATGTTGGTTATATCTTCTTTCGTGTTTATTTCTGTTGGACAAGTGTTATGTGGTTATCGCTATCTTGGCTTTATGTTTAGATGATATTGTAATTTGTGTGTAGCATTGATTATTGCTAAAATGAGGAGTATATTTTTTGCTGATATATTTGAGCTATGTAATATTTTGTTTTGAAAATGAATAAAAGTATTGCAGTTTATTTAGCTATGTAATCTTTTTGTTTTGACAATGAATTTTAATTTACACAATAAATAAATAAAAATTAATTAATTATAAGAGATGTTAAAGAAAATTAAGAAAAAAACAAAAATAATTTAAAATTGTTTAAAACAAAAAATAAAATTATTTAATTAACCAAAAAAAAGTTGACTTATAGTTTGTTTCTAAATAGTGTTAAGGTAAATTGAATTACAAAGTTATTAGAAAGGAAATAAATAAATTAGGTCGTGGACATAACAAAAGAGCTATGAACATTGTAATTTTTATTTTAAATGACATACACAAGTTTATGGAATGAAATAATGAATACAATAGTTTTCATCTTTATAATTTATGGGTTGAAAGAAGAGAAAGAAGAATAAATGTTAACTGTAGTCATGGAAAAACCATAAAATAAAGATGAAAAAGTAGAGGACTCACTAACTTTATTCATTTAAGAAGTACATATGAAAAGAGCTGTCTCATAAAAACAACAAGGTTGAAAAAATTAATTGAGTATAAAATAGGTTAGTTAGCTTGTGTTAAAGTAAGTTTTAATGAGTATAAAAATATCTTCATTGTCTTATAAAAACAATAAAGATACGAAAAATAGATGAGCATAAAAATATGTTTCAATTTATAGGTGAATAGTTTTATGGAGGCAATGGTGTTTGTGTTTTGTTCTAGGTGAATAGATTTATGGAGGTGGTGGGGTTGAGTTTGACAATGTGAAGAATACTTATCATCTTCTTTGACTGGTTCACCATCTATGCTTTTGCTAGCTTGAATTCATCTAATGTGAATGGAAAATGCTCTAGAATTGTGAATCCCCCTCCATGATTCCTATATGTGCAGTTGAATCCTTCACCATTATGGTGTGAGAAGTGGATTCAAGTAGCAACTACCAACATGGGACTGGACTAGCCATATCATGAGTTCAAATCACTAGACAACTATGAAATTCCTAGACGATGGGAACATGAGAGATGAAATTCCTAAACAATGGGAACATGTGCGATCCAAACTTAAAAAGTAATGCAACAACTTATAGATATAATCATAAAAACAGAGATGCAACAAAAAAACACTTCATTTCATTAATAGAAAAATATTGAATTATGCTTACAAAGAGGATGGAAATAAGATAGCTCGGGTGATGGTAGCTTATCTCTAAGAAGAGATGTGGAAACTACATGCCTCTGAACTAAGCTACAATGAGGCTCAATGGCATTTTTATTATTGAACAATAAGATAAAACCGTAAACAACCAAAACCCTAACCTGAGGAGATGTAACACCAAGAGTTTATGGGCCCCATTGGGATTAGTTGGGCAACCAACTTCCTAGGGTTGTAACTTGGTCATATTATCTCTATTTGATGTGTATGATACCACATTGGAAATATCTCCCCGAGGAGTACAACTACTAACGTGACTTCCTTAGCAATCGCTAAATAAATTTTGTCAAAAAAACATCGTTTAGGGCCTCAAAATGGCTCCAGAAGTTCAGGACCCGAAAATCTACCAAAAATAGTAAATTGTGCTACAATTAAGGAAATAGATGAAACTGACTGGGGGGTCTAGCTGGAATAGGTGGGTGGCCACCAATATCCACCTGGATCATTCCTCCCCCCTTAGGAAGCAATGGTCCTCATTGCGTGCAGAGATTTCATGAGGTGAGGAAAACTCTATTGAACTTGGTCCCTAGTGAACCACTTGTCCTGGTGAAGGAGTTGGCTTGCTTTGAAAATTCAATATAGATATATCCTTTGTTTCCAAGTGTTCTTGATATGTTTGTCCATGATATGATCAGTTGTGGCATGTTCCATGCAGTCCGGGTTGAGCTCTGTTGGTGTGAGTTGTTCTTCAATGTCATATGTGTCCAATAATGGTGGAAAGTATGGTTGAAGGTGATCTACATTGAACACTGGGTGCAGAACAAGGAACGTGGGATGCTAAGATCGAAGGCATTGTCATCAATGGCCTTGGTGATGGTGTATGGCCCATATCAGAGCAGGTGAAGCTTACAATGGGGTCTAACAATGTTCTTTTTCTCCAAATGTAGCCAAACATTGCTGCCCATCTAGAACTTGTGTGACACTCAATGTTGATCATGGTGTTGCTTGTACTTAGCATTGGCTCTATCCAATATATCATGGACCTTTTGGTGGATGTGTTGAATGCGCTCAATGAAGCTATTAGCCCTTTCAACTTGGGACTGCATGTGAGCCGAATCTACTTGAGTGGCTACAAATGGTATGGCCACATAAATGGGGAATAATGGATGAAATTCCTGCCCTACCTGAAAGGGGTTATGGTCTGTTGAGCTATGGGGAGCTCTTTTGTAGCTTTGTTGGACATAGGGGATACTTTCATCCCATGTTCATGGATGCTTCGAGTTGTACATTCGCAAAATGTGTACGATCATCTTGTTGCCAACCTCTGTTTGTCCATCATTTTGGGGATGGAAAGTCGTGGACTTAGTAAGTTTTGTATCCAGCATCAACCTAAGACTTGACCAAAATGAACTCAGGAATATGTTGTTCCGATCTAAGATAATGGACTGTGGGATCCCAAAGTGTACCCACACTCATTCAAAGAAGAGCTTAGCTGTGGCCTCTGCTGTGATAATCTTCTTACAGGTCGCCATGATGGCCATCTTAGAGAATCTGTCGATGACCACGAAAACAAAATCATTTTTGTGCTTAGTAGAAGGAAGGCCTAACATATAATCCATGGAGATAGATTCCCAAGGCCGACTAAGAGTAGGTAGAGGAGTATATAGGCCTTGCTTCTTGATGGTTGGTTTGGTAATGGCATAGGCGGTGCATGATCTAATGTACTTCTCAACATCCTTACGAAATTTTGGCCAATAAAAATACTTCTACAATACTGCCACTATTTTCTCTACTATGAAATGTCCAGCAACTCGACTGTAGTGCGCCTCCTAAATCATCTTGGAACACTCACTTGAAGGAACACATATGTATCCCAAGTGGCATAATAGTGCATCCCAAAGGTGAAAATTTGGAACTTGCTTCTCTTACAAGAGTGTCTGGTATATGCTACCAAATTCTGGATTTCTCTTGTAAAGATTTGGCCATCCCGATGTCTCGTTCCCAAAAGAGTCGAGCACATTGATTAGTGCCATGATCGGTGGTCAGCTGAGGCAATCAACAACATTATTGGTGTTGCCCTTCTTATACTTAAAGTTCAAATGAAACTATTGTAGATAGGTGGACCATTTCTGATGGCAATCATTCTACAACTTCTCTTGTATCTATATGAACTATAGAGGCCAGTGGTGGTGTGGATGACCTTTTCCTTCCCCAGAATGTAATGCTTCCATTGATAGCAGGCCTGCAAAATGGAATACATTTCTTTGTCATAGGTGGGATACTTTTAGACTGTGTCTGAAAGTATCTCACTCTGGTAAGCCACTGGATGCTCAAGTTGAGTAAGAACTGCACCAATAGCATAGTTGGAGGCATCTGTCTCAATCTCAAATGGTAGTTATAGGTTTGGTAGTGTAAGCACTTGTGCAAAACAAAGGTTATTCTTCCAATCGTAGAACACTCATTGTTGGGTTTTCGACCAAAAGAACTTTCTTTCGCTCTGCCCTTGGTGACTTGACTTAAAGGCCAAGTGATATGAGATAACCCCAACATGAAACTATGGTAGAAATTGGCAAGATCTAAAAAGCTGCGGAGCTCTGTTAGAGTGGTTGGGGCTATCCAATCCAAAATGACTTGTATCTTAGATGGGTCCACATGTACACCCTACTCATCAATGATGTACCCCAGATATTGAACCTGGGTCAGGCAAAAGGTGCATTTCTCCAAGTTAGCACATAGTTTGTGTTGTTGAAGGGTTTTAAGGACTTGTCGAATATGGTAGAGGTACTCTTCCCAACTCTGGTTGAAGATCAAGATGTTATCTAAATACACCACCACAAATGCACTGGTGAAGGACCACAAGATGTCATCCATCAGTTTCATGAAGGTTGCAAGGGCATTCATCATTCTGAACAACATGACCAACCATTCGAAAAGGCCCTCCTTGGATTTGAGGGAATTCTTCCACATATCGAAGGGTTCAACATGCACCTGGTGATAAATTGACTTCAAGTCAATCTTGCTGAAATATTTGGCCCCCCTTGAACTGGTCCAGAAGCTCATAAATCTGAGAGATTGGTTACCTATTCCAGACACTGATCTTGTTTAACACCCAATAGTTAATACAGAGCCTCCATGTCCCATCCTTCTTCTATACCAATACAATCGGGCTCCCATAGGGTGATGAGCTTGTCCTGATGTTCCATTTCTGTAGTAGTTCCTGAATCTGCCTCTTTATCTCATCTTTCTCTAGAATAAAGTGCCGATATATTGGTCCATTGGGCAGTGGCATGCTGGGGGTCAAATTGATGGAGTGATTGAACTGACAGTGTAGAGGTACCCCTGTGGGTGAGGCAAAAATATCCTTATACTCTTCCATGACCTTGTCCATCTGCTACTTCTATGCAGAGGAGCCCTGCCTGGAAGCCTTGGCCACAACCTTCTTCTGGTCTTGGGGGTTAATCATAAGGAAAACAAAATTCCTGGTCTGGGAAATGATCTTATTGCATTACTTTGTAGTGATTAAAGAGATAGCAGTAGGTGGGCTACCTCTGGTATCCTTTACAACTTATTAGCCAAAGTAATAGTCACAGAGCAAGGTCTAGACTCATATACAACATGTCACTTCCACAAGTATGGTTGTACTAACAATACATCAAAAACTTCAAGAGGATCAATGTCACACAATACCTCATCCATGAAGGGCTTGATGCCGTAGCGAAGGCGACACTGCTAGCTGACATGAAGATCTCGTCCTTAGTGAAGGCACTTGATGGTGTATGGTTGTGATGTGTTGTAGTCTTTAGGCCCAGCCGCTTAATGACTTCCACTGAAATGAGGTTCTTTTGGATCCCGTTGTTGAAAACGAACCACAACGGAGAACCCTTCACCCACATCTATGAGTGGAAGAGGCATCCCCCCTCCTCTGGATTTTTAGGCTCAATTTTATGGATCTTTGTGGTGGCCATGGTGGCACTGGGCTTCGCATCAATGATTTTATTCCATTTTTAAGTCCCCTTATCAAGTTCTAATTCAAAGTCAGAATCTGTGTTTGATTCGGAAGCCTTCAGCTTGGCCACTAGTGACTACTTGGCTCGACACTCACTTGTATTCTGAGTGGACCTCTTGGTCAACTCACACCATTTTCTTGTGTCCTTCTTCGTCTTCAGAGTGTAGTTCTTTTCTTATGGCTTTGGTGGGTTGTCCTGGGTAGCCCCGCCTTAACTTGGTCCCTTGTTTTGTGGTTTAGGGGTGCCTTTTCCTTGCTTTGGATTCGCAGATCTAAAGTCTCGCTTCTTCTGTTTAAACTTCATCTCAATCTTTACAGTGTATCAATATGCCGTTTCAAGCGAGGAAATGTCCAGTAACTCCATCTTGTCTTGGATGTACTTTTGTAGACAGTCGCGGTACTTGAGCACCAAATGACACTCAGTATTCTTGATACCCAGCTTTGTGCAAAGGGTATGGAAAGTATTTGTGAACTCTTGCACATCTTGGTCACTTCCCTGCCGTAGCATGGTCCACTTTATGTATTTATCTTCATAGCTCCCAATAAGATAATACTATTCCTTGATGGCATCTTGGAAAGAATTCTGAGTGGGTGCAACTGAAAAAAACAAGGGTTCACTCT
Source organism: Pinus taeda (assembly GCA_000404065.3). NCBI lineage: Eukaryota > Viridiplantae > Streptophyta > Pinopsida > Pinales > Pinaceae > Pinus > Pinus taeda. The sequence continues at coordinate 141,580 of APFE030553673.1, read as the reverse complement.
TGTCCTTTTGTTCACAGTAGGTTTCCCACCAGTCCTTGACGTGTGGGGCGACTTTGAGAAGTGCAAACGTAATATTTTCCTGTTTGGAAAACACATGAACTGAAAAATATCCTTCCAATAGAGTTAACCATTTATCTATGACATCTACATCTATCAGGCCTTTGAATATGGGAATATCAAAGTTAACTTGTACCTTAAAAGGAGTGGCACCTCCAGAGTGGCTGCCGGATGAGGATGAATCACCTATGGGTAGCCGTCGAAGGATTTGGGAAATTTATCCATCATTGTGTCCCTTTGTCACTCGAGGGCTTCCTTAAGCAACATTTTGAAAGAATCTCCTACCCCCTCAATGGTCGTCGGGTTTTACGAGGTTGATCCTATAATGGTTCAACCAGATCGAGCCCTAACTCCTTATACCTTGGCCTCATTGGGGACATGCAAAGAAAAATAGAGAAAGAGTAGACTGCTTTGATACCACTGATCTGAGCTTAAACAGGAACACAACAACTTACAAATATAATCATAAATATAGAGATGCAGCCTAAAAACACTTCATTTCATTAATAGAAAAATACTAAACTATGCTTACGAACATAATGAAAATAAGGTAGCTCGGGCGATGTTGAGTAGCTTATCTCTGAGAAGAGATGTGGCATCTACATGCCTCTGAACTGAGTTAAAATGAGGCTCAAGGCCCTTTTTATTATTGAACAATAGGAGAAAACCATAAACAACCAAAGCCCTAACTCGAGGAGATGTAACACCAAGATTTTATGGGCCCTGTTGGGGTTAGTTGGGAAGCCAACTTCCCGGGGTCATAACTTTGTCATATTATCTCCGTTTGACGCATATGATACCTCGTTGAAAAGATCTCTTCTACCAAAAATAGTAAATTGTGCTACAATTAAGGAAACAAATGAAATTGACTGGGGGGTCTAGGTGGAATAGGTGGGTGGCCAACAATATCCACCTAGATTAATGAGAGATAGTATATTCCTACAACCTACAAAGATGATAGACCACTATTTGTTTTTAAAGAAGCTTTGGATATCCTCATCGAAAATTTTTGCTACAATGTTCTTAGCAAATGGTCTATATTTATCTTCTTCTTCTTTCTAAGATGCTCATGTAACACATATTCAATGACATGATTGCATATGAAATTAATTTTATGTTAAATAAATATTGGAGATTAATGAAAGTTTATATTTATATTTTGAATCTTTTAATATATGTTTGATATTGAGGGGGTGACATTCTAAGGGAGGAGGAGAATGGAGCACGTTGGTAACCCTAGGGTTTTTCCTTTCTGCAATCTAGTGCTCATCACTGCCAAGGATAAGGAGAATTTTAGGTTTAGGGATGGTAGGGCATGGATCACAAGTTTTGTTTCTATCTATTCACTTGACACAAGTGGTGTTGAATTTTTTTAGCTATGATTGGTCTTCATAATTTATATATTTAGCCCTTATATTGTATAAATATTTTTTCTACCATGTTATTCATGTCATTTTGATTATTTAGCCCTTGAGAGAATTTATATATGACATGTTTTTCATGTCAGATATAAAACAGAAAATTTTGACTGTTGAAATTTGAATTTTTGGCTCCAAAACATTCAAGTCGGCCCTCCCTCAAGTCAAGTTGGTCCTAGTGAAGAGGCACACCCATTCGCAAAAGGAATATCATTATATAAAGGCATTCAACCTCCTCCTAGAAGGCATCATTCAAATTCACAAAAGACAAGTAATTACGTCACAAGGTGCTCCTCTGGGAAGAACTACCTTTGGCTGCCACTTTGTACCCTTCCACACCATTCGATCAATTGTTAAATGATTGAAGGAATTTTGACCGTTAGATCCCACCAACGATAACTGCTTGAACTGTCAACTGCATGAATCATGATCTAATTCCTAAACACCTGAACTGTGAGCTTGAGAACCTCATGGAGCCCAGCCATTTCCCCGATGCTTCCCCTTTCTTGACACATTGGATGTCGACCTTTCAACATGGAAGAATGAGGATGATTTATTGTGCTATGAGTGTGATTCCTATAAGTTTGAGGTCGTGGGAAACTTGAACAATGACTCACTCAAGGCAGCAGGCTCTTAATATCACCATGTTTATTTTAATTGTCGTTGTTTACTTAGTGTGGTGTTGCACCTTTAGGAACAACTAGAGTTCCCACTCAATTTTCTCACTTGATTTATGAGTACATTTTCCTTTGTTTCGGTGCGAGTTCGATTTGCTACATGTCATTGAATTTTGTGTTTCTTGGTTTGTTTGTAGTCTGGGTGTTGCGAGCCACCCGACTCATGTGGAATTGGTTATAGAAAGAAGAAGGCTATAGACACATTGGATGATGAATATTGCACCTTTGATTGTGTGATAATATTTGTTTTTATTTATGTGTCATTTGCAGAAGGGTTTCTTCATTCAACCCCAAATTGTACCCATTGCTTCAAGGTTTTTTGATCTAGTTTTCCTCCATACCCATGCATCTTGCAAGCATGGTAAAAAGTTTTATTCATAAATGTTTGTGAAAAAAATGTTACTTTTTCGGTTTAAGTCTCTTCATTAGCGTGAGCGTTTTTCTTTTTTGTTCTTAAAAGACAACTCTCCTAACTTAGCATGTTCCATTTTCAGGTGAAGATAATGAGTGCACCACAAAATTAATGTGTGATAAGATGTATTTTCTCTTCCTAGTTATAATAATTAATATGAACATTGAAAATAGAAGACATATCCAACACTTTTCGTAGATCCAAAGGATGAACATTCTTTCCAAAGTTTTCCATAATTTTAGGAAGGCTGAATTTAGTTATTTTTATTTTGTCTTATTTCCCTCTAGGAAATAAATCTTTTTATAGAAAACACCATCACTGTATCATTGATTCAATAGTGTTTTTATTTTTTATTCATATGTTCTCATGCTAATTCTATATCCTAGCTGCGAATGGATTGGTATCAAGAGTAACATAAGCGTTTGATGTCAGAATTTTCAAATTTTCATTTCTTTTGTGAATTTGTTGATATTCTCATCTTGAGTGGGTGGGGGTTTCAGAAATTGGAGAGAAACTTGAGTGGTTATTTTTAAAAATTGTTGTATAAGATGGGAAAGTTGGATGGTTTGTAGGAAATCTAGATGCCATAACATATATCTATTTTGAGTTTTCCAGTGTCTCTGGTCACAATGCGGCTAATATGATCCATTTCAACTGAGAATGTCAATACATCAATGCGACAATAACAATGCCAATTTATTTTAGCTTGTGACATCCCTAGCCCCTTTCTCCAGTTGTGGATCAGGTTATATACTAGAATAAACTCTCTCTTGAGAAGGCTCTACAATGTCTATTGGATGGAGGGAAATGTTATAATAAAATTTGTACAAAAAATTCCTCACGGTTGTCTCAACTTACTTGGGTGTGCTGTAAATACTCATTTGAAGTTCTAAAACATTTTTCATATAATTTCCCACTTGCTTAGAGGAAAAATTGAACAAGCTATGTGAAATTTAAACCATTTAGATCTTTAGGCTCTTTTTTCCTTGTTTATTGTTAATCCACATATTTTAAAGTTGTAAATCATATTTCATATAAATACTTATTTAGATTCCAAACTCAAAGTGTTATATAAACTATTAAAATTTTGATTATACTACATTAATCTTGAAATTACCAACATTCAGAGCACAATCGCCATCACATTTGTAGAGAAAATTATCACAGAGTATCACACTTTTCTTATTATATCTAAGTGCTCCTATATGCAATAATGGTGGCTTTCATCACTTCAAGAGTAGTGAAAGAGATCATTGAAAAGAGATTATCCAAGAATTACCACCCAATATGGGCAACTATTTTTATTTTAGACCCTCTCTATCTTGTCAGGGATAGTAGTGGGAAGTATTTCCCCCCTTTCAAATATTTGACAATCGAGCAGGAGAAGGATGTTGATAAGATTATTAACAGATTGGTATTTAGAGATGAGTCCCATATCGCACTAACAAAGCTTGTGAAATGGAAATTTAAGGGCCTAGATCCCTTGTACACACAGGAAGTCCTAGTAAAACAACTTGATCCTGTCACTGGAAAAAGGAAAATAACCAATCCTCAAAGTAGCAGACTTATGTGGGAAACATGCTTATGTGAGTTTAATGTATACTTGGAAAGGTTGTTATTGAACTGATATTTGTCCATTCAACTTCTTGTGGTATAAAATGTAATTGGTCATTCATGAGATGGGTCTACACTCATGGGAATTCAAGGGTTGCAATGGATAAATCTCAAAAGATGATATTTATTGCTTCACATGCTAGGCTTGAAACGAGATATTTTGTGAATGAGGAGGGGAAAGATTTAGAACTATTTGAAAATGGAAAGGATGAGATATTCAGTGATGTCTTTGTAGATCTAGCAATGTAACAGATATTCCTTGGAGTTTTAGAACTAATTATTTACCTCTTTCCCTATCCTGTGGTGTGGTTCATGGAGGAGGGTAAAAAATAATGAGTAACACTATTAGATTCATGTGCTATAATATTTATTCTATACATCAAATCTATTATTGATACTCATCGACTCTTTCCATAATTTATCCTCTTCTTTCTAGACATGAATGTAGGTTCTTGTGTTATAGATTATCCATGAACGCCACTTTTGTCTTGGATCAATGATTGTCATACACTTTATTACTTATGTGACCTATCTTATAATTTATTTTAAGAAGCATGGAAGCTTCCATTTTTGAGAAATTTTAAACAATTTTTGGAATTAAATTCATATTTATTATTTGTTTTGAGTAAGTTTCAAAATTGGTTTAATAGTTCATTAGTATGTGTGAATATATTATTATGAATAAATTTAAAAGATGGACATATCCATGTATAGTTGATTTAGTTTTTGGAGTGATAATCCACAAATTCACACTAACACAACGTACTTGAAGCATGGGCTTATGTCACCTGCTATGAAGTTTCTACAAAACAAGGTTGCAGACTAGTCTGCTTTCGCTAAAATTCTCATGGTTGTGTGTACCAATGTACCATTTGCTTCTCCAACATAGTGCCTCATGTTAGTTATCAATGTTCTAGTCTCCATGACATTCTCCAATGCATAATCCAATGTTTCATTCCCCAAGTCATCTAAGCTGCTTGCATGAGCTTTCATGATCATAGATTAAAATATTCTAAATGTTTATGAAAATATAGAAACTCGGTCTTCTATTAGATAGCTCGAGACATGAACATTTGGATAGTAGTCTATGAAAAATATTCACGGGGAGAAGTGTAGTTCTTATCAATATCATTGATGAAAAAAAAAAAATCATACCATTATAGTTGAGCACTTTTCATGTGTTCTAATATATTTCATAGTAACCACTTGAAGAAAGATATCCATAATTGACACCAGATTAGCAAAAATTTCTATAAAATTTCTTCATGGGATAAAATATGATACCCAGGTGGAGAGAGAAATGGAGAAGCAAATTTGGTGAATGGCATGATTTCTCTAGTTTTTTGATAGACACCAAATTCTTATTGGCAGGCAGTTGTATGGAAAAAAAGATTGCTGCAGCTTGGTCATAGTTTGGTAGCCTAGACTTGACACTAGCATATATACCAATTATGTTCATAATGTGGTATGACTTTTCACATATTTTATCAAAACTGTGTGTGTGTTTTTATGTGCTTAAAGAGTTGCATAGTTTTATATTTTGTCTAATAAATACCAAAACAAGCATTATCTGTATCTCACCAGCTAGCTCAGAGGTAATGCACTTTAGAATCTTTTCTTGATCCTCATCAATGAAAATTCCTTAAGCTTATGCTATTGAAAAAGCCCAATTCTGAAACCAATCAATTCATGTATCATAAACTCCCACAAATGGACTTGTTCTGAGTTGATTTTAACTTGGTTCATTCATTAGTCCAGAGTGAGATGTGGGAATCATATTGCATTCTTGAATTCCATAAATATTTTGAATCAAATTTGAATTCTAGGGCTTTTCTCAACATTTCCTTTTAATATCTTATTGTTTGTCTGAATGAGCGAGTGGGTTCTATCATTTATGTTGAAGCCAACTTTCAAAATCCCTACTAGGAAGCTAATTTAAAGATTTTCTAATATGCAACATTCAATATGAAGCATCCTCATTACAAAGTAAATGCTATGGAAGCTAATCGAAATCCTTTTCTTTTTCCAAACTACAAATGAGCCAAGATATTCAAGGGCCCTCATTTGGTTCATATGACTATTCAAATTCATCTTCAAGAGCATTTTCTATGGACTACAATGAGAAAATTCGGTAACTTGTTCCCTTCCAAAGAACATATGACCTCTTAGACTCTTGGGATATCTAGAATGACTTTCCAATCCAAAGCAAATGAGAATTCATGATACTTTTTTCCGAGAAAAAATATGCTAAATTTTCACAAGGTTACAAAACTTCCACGTGTGTGATTCCTTCAAGAGAACACACAAGGTTCTCACTTGATTCATCAATGCATTCAATTGATATTAGAGATGTGGTTAGAGATTCATTTCATAGATACCCTCCAACATTATCCACTGATGCAAGAGTCCAAAGCATGATAGAAGAAAACAAAGATGGTGCCAAGCAGAGATCTTGGACAGATGGAAGGGATCTAACTACAGGGAAATAACCCACCAGCATATCACCAAAATATTTGCCAAAGTCTAAAGAACATCTTCCAAGTTCATAAAAAATATCTGCAAAATCAATAATGGATACAGACTTGAAAAGAGTTGCTGGGAACAACAAAGAACAGATAAAATCTACTTCTGAATCAGCAGGAGATGGGTGACGATAAAATATGTTCGTCAAGTGTAGTTTCCTACCTTATGGGCTTAAAAAGGATGCATGAGTCAAATCCAACATCAAAAAAGGCTGAACTGAGGCAATCTGGTTCAGAATCAAGGATCATTTGAGATTGTAGGAATTTTCAGGGTGAGTTCCTCAAACAGAACACCAAAGGACACCACTCGCAAACATATCACATATCAAGACACCAATATTCTTGACATGGTTAAAACCCTCAAAGAGGGAAACAATAGAAGGCCTGAGCTAACACAACCACTTCAAGAAATTTATTAATAAAAGAATGAACATTTGCATAAGCTTCTCTCATGAACGGTTACCCTACAAATGACCCTCCATGCTCTTTAAATAGAGATCATGGACTAATCGGGTGTTCAGGCACATATCAAGTGTTGGTAATACTGAGGATAGAATGAATCATTGGATCACTACATATCATGACTGTCGGATTGTAAGTTACAAAAGTACATAGTAAAGAAACACACTTTACGTAACTCTACACTAGACCAAATTCTACTTAACTATTTCCTATGTTTCAGAATATCCTAACATCCCCCCTTCAGAAAAACTTGGGATAGGATTGAAGGATGTACAAATATGAAAATAGGAGAAGGAAGGAGGCATTAGAGCCTATTCCCCCTTGGTGGAAACTTCCTGAACTCCAACCATAAATCGAAGTTTAGTAAACTTCACCTCTGTGAGAGCCTTTGTAAAGATGTCTACAACTTGATCATCTGTTGAACAATATTGCACTTCAAGAATATGGTCATGAATGAACTTTTCGATGAAGTGCATGTGCAGTTCAATGTGTTTGTTGCGCTGATGTTGGACTAGATCTTTGCATAGTTGAATGGCACTTTGATTATCACACCAAAGTGTAGTCGGATACTGCTGTTGAAAGCCAAACTCTGACAGGATCTGATGAAACCATAGGGCTTCCTTACTAGCTTCTAGGACACCGCGATACTCTACTTATGCTGAAGAAAGAGAAATGGCACTTTGTTTCTTGCAAGCCCATCTAATAGGTCTTGAACCAAGAGTGAACACATAACTTGCAGTAGACTTCCGATCATCAGGGTCACTAGCCAAATCAGAATCAGTGAAACCAACCAATAGAGGAGATGCGTCTGCGCTATAATTAATCCCAAACTGAACTGTACCTCAAACATAACAAAGTATTCTTTTAGCTACTTTCCAATGACTTTCATGTGGGTTTTGCATAAATCGAGCAATAAGGCCAACAACAAAGGAAAGGTCAGGACGATTATGGGTCAGATACAAAAGTGGTCCTATAAGTTGATAGTATAAGGTAGCATCAACTTCAGGTGAAGTACAAGTGACTGAAAGTTTGGCTCCAAATTGAAAGGGAGAAGGGGCTGGCTTACTGTCTTCCATGTGAAAATGGCGTAGAAGATCACATGCATACTTGGACTGGGAAAGGGAAATACCTTCCTTGGATTGCAAGACTT
>APFE030553673.1:83240-130682 GCA_000404065.3 Pinus taeda | reverse complement strand
TTAGAATTATAAGTGACTCACTTTTTATAATGGGTGAGAAAACTTTTACGTAAAGTAACTTTAAAACATAAGTTACATGTGCGTTTTGAAAAAACAACTCAACAAATAGAAAGACTTGAACTCAAGACCTTTATTCTCATAAAGTAACTTTGGACCAAGTGAGCTAGTTTAAAATGTTAGTAATTTTGGAAAAGAGGAAGAGGGATTTATTTTTTCATTTTTTTGTTAGTCACTGAAGCTTTGGGGCACGTTCTTACTTGAAAAAGCTCCTTTTTTCCTACAAAACAAAAACCACAAAACCCAACATGAACATACAAAAAAAAACAAACCTTACGACTAGAAGTTATCTTTCACCGAAAACTAAATATTTTCATCAATGTTTCAGATTTTCTGAAATCACACTAAGGCGCGGCGGAAAGGAGCATACGCATGAGAAAAATCCTTCCTTTCTATTTCTAATTTGCCCAAATCGTACAAAGTTGTGGGGCTAGGAGCATATGCAGAAATGAAAGGTATATATCTGGTAATAAAAAAAAGAGCTAAATAAACCAATATAAACATAGATATGAATAGCTAGAACTACAAATAAAGATTGTATACCTCAAGATATTAAAAATGGCATAGCTAGGGCTACCAGAAACCTTTTCACATGAAACCAAAGGGGTTCCTCACTAGAAAAAATGCTCCTAACACAATAGAGTAGTCCTCTCGGCTCGAAAGCAGTAAGAGAAAATAGATCTAGGAAATGACAGTTGGATGCAGTTGTACTGGCTTCAGATTTGGATCACCAACGGATGCAACCCTCAAATAGCTTTGATACCATGTAGGAATTTACTGAACAAGTTCCTCAGATAGAACACCAAAGGACACCACTCACGAACAAATCACAGATCAATACACCAGTATTCTTGACATGGTTAAAACCCTCAAAGAGGGAAACAATCCACGACTTGAGCCAACGTGGCCACTTCAGATAATTTATTAATTAAAAAATGAAAATTTACATAAGCTTCTCTCATGAATGGTTACCCTACAAATGACCCTCCATGCTCTTTAAATAGAGATCATGGACCAACCGGGTGTTAAGCCACGGATCAAGTGTCGGTAATACCGAGGAGAGAATGAACCATCAGATCACTACATATCATGACTGTCAGATTGTAAGTTACAAAATTACATAGTAAAGAAACACACTTTACCTAACTCTACACTAGACCAAGTTATACTTAACTATTTCCTATGTGTCGGAATATCCTAACAGAGATACATTGAGGGAAATGGTAGTTCTTAGTTTATTTCCTCTATGAATGTTAAGAACACTCTCGATCACATTGATGTGAAAACTACTGTTGTTTTAAGACAAATATTTTCACTTGCAAAGAAACAAGATAATGTTGCATTTTATCTGTCAAAGGCGAAAAAATCCAACTAGCTCCAAAGCCACTGTGATGAAGACTAAGGACTACAAATTGAGGCATTAGAGTGATTTTTTTTGTTCCCAAAAGGAAGTTATCAAGGCTCCCCTTATCTAAAGAAAAAGGCAATAGATCAAAGACCTATGTATAGGTACCCAATTAAAGCCACTCCATGGAGACATCAAGAGACCTGACAGAATTATCAGCAAAATTCCTTTCAGTCTTAGAAAATGAAAATGGTATTCTTTTGCATTTTTAAGTGCAACTTTGAGTTTATATTGATATCTAAATATTTTATTTTTTTGACATCAATTTTCCAACAATGCTCATTACTTTGTGTGTCCATTCAATTTATTCCATTAATTTTGGACAATAACATTTTGTTGCTTTTTAATTACAAATAATTGTGATATGTAGAGATTCTCTACATATGAAGTTTGTCATCTGGACTATCTCTACAATTCCATTACTAAAAAACACTTAATAAATTTAATTTTCCATTTATAATAATATATTAGATGTGTAAGTTATCTGTATGGTTTATTGCTTTGTAGCTGATAAAATCATAGAGTCTTTCATTAATTTATCCTCTTCTTTCTAGACATGAATGTAGGTTCTTGTGTTGTAGATCTCCCATGAATGCCACTTCTATCTTGGACCAACGATTGTCATACAATTTATTACTTCCATGACCTGTCTTATAATTGAATTTAAGAAGAATAGGTCTCATTTTGGAGATTTAAACAATTTTTGGAATTAAAGTCATATTTATTATTGGTTTTGAATAAGTTTCAAAAATTGGTATAATAGTTCATTAATATGTGTGAATATATTATTATGAAAAAATTTAAAATATGTACATAGGCATGTAGTACTTGCTTTAGTTGTTGGAGCATTTGGACATAATTTCAAGTCTACTAGGAAGAGGGAGCTCCTTGTGATTGTTTAGCCTCATTTGCTTGCTTCAGATAATCTTAGTGTGACTCTAAAAGTTAAGAGACAAAATTAATCTAATAATGTAGGGACATGTATGGAAACACCATAATTAACATGACATCCATGTTGGACATTAATAATCTTTATCCTAACAATTTAAGAGAATTTAAGAGAACACAAAGGGGATTAATAATCATGATTGAGGTGTTATTGTTTCTAATACATATTTGATTAATGATGGGTGGAACTATATCTTGAATGTAAAACACAATTTTATTTTTAATACAAGTTCCATACTATGTTGTTGACTTATGACGTTTCCTTTACAACATTCGGTGCAATTTCTAGTATTATATTTCCCCAATGAAAAATGGTGGGATCCATGAAAAGTGGTGAGTGGGTTTTATGATTTGAATTTTTGTTTGGTTTTATATTTTTAAAATTTGTTAATATATTTTTAAATGAAAACTATAAATTAATTAATTTATTAATTAATAATCAACATTAATTATAATTCCACACACACACACACACACACACCACACACACACCACACATATTTCAATTAAAGGTGGATTTGGATAGTGAGACATAGTGTAGAAAAATGGTTTAGGGGACAAGATTAATGAACTAAAGTTGCGTAGGGTCAAATATTTTCGTGAAGTTAATTTATGTTACAACATTGGCCCCACAAAAGCTAACATCTCCATGTGAGGTGCTAAGAACTAGTAGATCGCGTGTCTTCATTATTTCCTTGCAAATCAATTTCTAGACCTTAATATTTTCTAAAACTATAGAATCTATGCTGAAGACCTATTGTGGAATCTAAAGTCTTTTATTCTCCTCTTGTTGAAAGAAAACTGTATAGACTACCATTTCAAATTGAAAATTAAATGCTTGTTTTGGCAAGTTTATTCATGTAGAAGCATCCTATACTAATCTAGTTAATTAAAATCATATTTCCAGTGTAACCACAAAAGTCATTTATTTCTTGAGTGCACTTCTCTTTCACTTTTTAATGATAAAACGAAAAATTTAAATAATAGTAATTGATCACAATGCTGAAAATATCAGTAAGTGAAGAAAATGTGCAAAATATGAGTTAATAAAAACTTTTAAGTAGATTTTTATAGGATCATGAAAATGAAAAGAGATAAAAGATTCATTTTCATCCTTTGCATGGTTGGATTGCCCCTGTATATTCTCTAATTTTGTTGCTCCATTACTGATGCAAATTTCCATATTTTTGATATTTGATGAAAGAAATGAAGAGGGTAATAAGTGACCTTCCTCTGGTTTGATTTCTTTGACTAATATCAACTCATCAACATTTTCCTGATTTCATTTCCAAAACTCTATTTTGTATTTGTCATACACTAATACATTGCTTTCACAAGATTGTTGATCTAAACTTTCTACAAAAGGGAATATTACCAGCTTTCAAAACTCATCCTTATATTCAATAAAAATATGCTCCTCAAAATAATGACTTTTATAAATTTATGTTGGATTATGAAATAGGTTTTGAATTTGGTTTTTATGAACAAATCCAATTTTTAAAAATATTCAAAGAAGGAAAATGATCATTGAAAATTGGAGGAAACATTTTGTTCACAGGCGAGTTCTTAAATTTGTCTTCAACAATGTTGTCTTGAAACAAATCCGCACATTCTTCAACAACACAATATTGATTTTTATCAATAAGTGTGGAAGAAAACATTTTCTCTCCTTGAGAGTCTTCAAAATAATTTTTTTTAGGTCAGATCCTTCATTGTGATTATTATCTTCTCCATCGTCAAGAATATTTATATAACTTCCATCATAAAAATCAACAACAAAATCTATGAAGGAATCATCAATAATTAAATAATTTTGAGTTGTAAGAGGAATGAGATTTTTTTTTGTTTTGAAATTTGAACATCTTCCATCCCATTTCCTTTGAAATTTCAAGGCTTTGGCTGAGTTTCAGTATACATCTAACTTTTCTTCAACTTGCTGCAGATTTAAAATATACTCTTCTTTTGTGCAATCAGCTAGTTTGCCACAAGCCCAAATATTGATTTCTATTTCCTTAGCATCAATAAATGTCTGCTCTAAGATTGGAGCTTTCCTCTTTATGAGATAAAATGAAAATTTAGGATGATAAATTGTTGTATAATATAATATAGCAACATTTTAAGAAGTTTTTATTTCCACAAGCATGTCATTATAAATCCTTTCAAATCTCCTATTAAATCTAGTAATATTTTCACCTTTCCTTATTTTCATAGCACAAAAATTAGAAAGTTAATGATCATATGATTTATTTCCAGGGCATTTGCTCAAGAAAATATTGTGAATTTCAACCCAAAAACTAATAGAATCAATTGGTAAGTCTTTGAACCATTTTCTAACCTCTCTCTGCAATGATTGAGTGAATATCCTAATGAAGATGTTCTCATGATGAATTGCAAAGGAGTCTGTAAAGACTTGGAAAACCATGTGTTGCTTTGCTGAAATATTATCTTCTCTATTAAACCTGGGAAGATACTTGAGATACTTAGAAGGCATCTCATGAAGGATAGATGGTAGTTTAAGAGGCCCATAAATTTAATAACACATGGATGAATTCTTGTAGGTTGGTCACAAGGTGTACCATTGACTTCATGAGCTAAAATAAAAGTCTTCGGTTCAAGAGAACTTGGAGGAGAATCATCATTATTTTCAAAGGGCACAATAAACAAGGATTTTCTAGCTGAGAAGTGTAATAAGAAATTGAGATTTATTTTTCCAAGAAAGAAAGTGAAGTTTTGAATCTATTACTCTTTCTTTGTACAAAGTAGAAGAAAATCCCTTTTAGATTTATAGGAAGAATCAACAATGGACCAAAGAGCAGAACCAAAACTTCTTGAAACATAGTCAGCATCCGTACCTAATTATTTTTTTTCCTCCATTTCTTCATGAGCAGGGTTCACTCTCTAGTGAAGTCTTAAAAAATTTGAAGTCACGAGGTGAAAATATAGATCTTGTGTCTACTGTTTGTTACCTTCAAAAATGAAATCTGATCATTGTCATACCCCAGGAAAATCAATTTGTATGTTTTCTCCCTGATAATGCCACCAATTTGTTGTAACTCCTTGAGATAGGTTCGTATTTTCTAGGAACTATGTCAAGGAAATTTCATACCAACTTTTGACCTCAAGTTGGCCCTTCAGTTAGAGGGGGCCCCCTTAATACTTAAATTAATTTTTTTGTTCATTGTCACCACAACAACTTATTTTGTGCAAAGGCTGGATTTAAAATAAGATGACTATTTGAAGAGAGTTGGAAGAAAACTAAGATCAAAGTCTATAAATCCCCTTAAGTTGAAGCTTATCCATTGGGCATGGACTCAATTATACCAAATCATTTGAAGAACTTAAAAAAAGGTTCAATTATGTTCTCATTCTTGTGTAATGAATTATGAAACAATATATACTCAAATATACAATCATGAGGATACCTTCTAACCATGGTAGACAATTATAACTGAACTAGTGTTTGATTTGATGAAGAATTTATAACAAATTTTAACATATTTATTGTATTCAATGAATAATTTAATATCTACTAATGTTCAAAACGCATAGGAATAATATTTATATGGTTCAAAGCCCTAACAAATCCCTGTTATATGTAATGCAAGGTAAAAAAACTTTCATTTAACTATAGGTATGATAAAAACAGGTTGATTGTATCATTAGTCTTTGTGTAGAATATAATCTTTCCAGGTGATGTAAGGGAAATTCATCCTCAATTAAACCTCTCAAAGCATCCATGTAACTTTAAAACTGCACATATGAATTAGAGTTGCATAACATATAAGAAAATAAAAACATAAGAACATTAATTGTCGATTGCTAAAAGGAGAATCTTTTTCTTGAAATCTGAAAAATACATAGAATACAAGTTTCCATATGCCCAAAATATGAACTCCTTCCTCTCTTCTCACTCCCCCCCTTCTTCCATTTTTCATCTCTTTTATTTCAGCTCTTGAAGTTAGTGGTACACCTTGTGACTAGTGTAAGACCTAGTACTAAGTTTTCTTTTATATCAAGCAAATTTTGTTCACGACCAAGTTCATTTATAGATATACCAAATTAAACATCCCCTCATACTTGGTTTCTCCCAGTTGATATCGATTCTTAGAGGGTGTTGATACATGTTTGAATCCATGTCCCAAGCTCTTGCTTCATTTCAAAATTGACTGATTCCACTCAACCAATCTGGGACAAGCCTCTCTGACTTCCATACCTAGAAGATTTTGAGATTCAAGTCTTGCAGTCCATTGCACAAAACTCCAAAGAAAAATTCCCAAATTTTTAATGATCAAAATCCCTATCCCAAGGCTTGTCCCGCAATCTTCCCCAACTCACAGGATTTGTCTCAAAAAATTCTGAAATCCCCCCCTGTCTGATTTCCATGCAAAAGTTCTAGCACCTTCCCATTTTAGTTTTTTCTTTATAAGGAATGCTTCTTCCCTTCAAAGAAACCCCACCCTCATATTGTCCAATCCAATTCGTTCTTATCCAAAATAATTTATATAATATTCCTTGAGTCAATTATCCTCTTCTTTGAATTAAATGTAATAAACGAAGGCCATTGTACTTTGTTAGTTCAACCGACTCAAGTGGGGGATCTTTCTAGAGTTCTTGAATTTCATTTTTAACATATATTGATATGTCTTGTTCAATAATAATAATAATAATAATATTATCTTTAATGAAAATAATACTAATTAAATTAAATAACATATTTATTGTATTATTTGATAATTAGGGTATTAATTAATGCATTTAATAATTAATTAATTTTCCATACACTTAGACATTTTATACAATCAAATTGGTATGTATACTAGTACAATGCATGTTATGCATGCATACGTAGCCAACATACACATGCCTCATATGCATGCTAATAATCATATTCCATTGGTAGCTTAAGATGGGTCATCACAATTAGCCTACAAGCATTCATCCATCTGTTCTTGAAAGAAATGGACCTCTTAAACTTTCCTCTATCCTTCATGAGATGCCTTCTAAGTATCTCAAGTATCTTCCTAGTTTTAATGGAGAAGATAATGTTTCAACAAAGCAACATATGGCCATTTTCCAAGACTTTAGAGACTCCTTTAAAATTCAACATCATGACATGTTCATCAGTCTGTTCATTCAATCATTGTAGGGAGATGTTAGAAAATGGTTCAATCTTCTCAGTTTGATGTTGTTATTCTCTGGCACAATAATCAATGATCTCTAAATCAATCCATGAGAAGATGTGTTTTAATGTAACTGTGGCCATGTTTACATTCCAATGTTTGCTTCGTAGGATATTGGAAAATCGTTAGGTAGACAAGAAATTAACTTATCTTTCCAAACATGAGATTATTATTCATTGATCTTGTAGATACATGACATGAAATTATATTTGTATCATTTGTAGTCCTCGAAAACTATCACAACAGGTTGTCCCCTGTGCAAGTACTTCCTTCATATTGGTAACAACTGTATCATATTCTAGTATCTGAAAGAAGATCTTTAGCAGCCCCTAGACCTCCACTTCAACCCTTTGTAATGGCAGGCTATCGCATATGCTTGATGGGTGAATTATGGACTACGGTCTTTCCATGTTTGTTGGATCGACATCTCATGCATGGAAAAATAAGGCTTATTAAATGATTATATCATAAGTCTCTGTGTAGAATATAACATTTCTAGGTGATGTAAGGGAAACTAATCCTCAATTTAACCTCTCAAAGCATCCATGTAACTTTAAATCTGCATAGATGAATTAGAGATGCATAACATATAAGAAAAACAAAGCATAATAACGTTAACTTCGAATAGCTGAAAGGAGAATATCTTGATTGAAATATAAAAAATACCATTCACAAAATACAAGTTTTCCTGTGCCCAAAATCTAAACTCCTTCCTCTCTACTCTCTCCTCCCATTCTTTTAGTTTTTATCTCTTTTATTTTAGCTCCTAAATTCAATAGTAAAATGTAAAATGTAAAATGATTAATGTTAATTATTAATTAATGTTGATTAATTACAAAAACAAATTCATCAGCTCCTAAAGTCAATGGTACACCTTGTGACAAGCCTAAGTATCTCAAGTATCTTCCCAAGTTCAATGGAGAAGATAATATTTCAATAGTGCAACAAATTGTTGTTTCCCAATACTTTACAGACTCCTTTGAAATTCGTCATGATGACATCTTCATGAGGCTATTCACTTAATCATTGCAAGGACATGTTAGAAAATGGTTAAAATAAGTAACACTTGATTATTTCGTAAGTCTTTGTGTAGAATATAACATTTCTAGGCGAGGTAAGGGAAATCGATCCTCAATGACATATTCATAAGACTATTCACAAAATAATTGCAGTGAGTTATTAGAAAATGGTTCAAAGACTTACCAAATGATTATATCATAATTCTTTGTGTAGAATATAACATTGGTAGGTTATATAAAGGAAATCCACATCTTGTGCTTTATCTTTGTCACCTTCAAAAATCAGATCTAATCATTATCGTAACCTAGGGAAATTATTTTGAATCTTCACTCCTCGACAATGGTGCCAATTGTTGTAAATCATTGAGAAAATGGTTTAAATACTTACCAATTGATTATATCATAATACTCTTGTAGAATATAACATTTGTAGGGGATGTAAGGGAAACTGATCCTCAATTCAGACTCTAAAAGCATCCATGTAACTTTAAATCTGAATTGATGAATTAGAGATGCATATCATAATAGAAAAATAAAACATAATAACACTAACTACTAATAGCTTAAAGGAAAATCTCTTTATTGAAATATAAAAATATTGTTCATAGAATACAAGTTTCCATATGCCTAAAATATGAATTCCTTCCTCTCTATTCCCTCCTTCCCTTCTTCCAGTTTTCAGCTCTTTTGTTTTAACTCCTGAAATCAGTGGTAAAATGTAAAATGTTTGGCTTAGTTATTAAATAATTTTGATTAATTAAATAAACAAATTAATCAACTCGCGAAGTTAGTGGTAGACCTTGTGACCAACTTGCAAGAATTCATGGACATTTTAAACTACCAGTTATCCTTGATGAGATGCCTTCTAAGTATCTCAAGTATCTCTTTAGGTTTAATAGAGAAGATAATATTTGAGCAAAGCAACATATGTTTGTTTTTCCAATACTTTACAAACTCTAAATATAATATTTCAACATAAAAACATTTGGTTGTTTTAAATACTTTACAAAATCCTTCAAAATTCAACATGATGACATATTCATGAGGTTATTTACTAATTTATTGCAGGGAGAGGTTAGAAAATGTTTTAGAGACTTACCATCTAATTATATCATAAGTCTTGGTGTAAAATGTAACATTTCTAGGTGACATAAGAGAAATTGATCCTCAATGACATCTTCATGAGGCTATTCACTAAGTCATTGCAAGAAGAGGTTAGAAAATGGTTTAAAGACATACTAACTAATTATATCATAAGTCTCTATGTAGAATATAACATTTGTAGGTGACATAAGGGAAATTGATCCTCAATGTAGCCTCTCACAACATCAATGTAACTTTAAATATGCATAAATGAATCAAAGATGCATAACATAGAAGAAAAAAAAAACATAAGAACACTAACTGCAACTAGCTGAAAGGAGAATCTCTTGATTGAATTTTGAAAAATATTGTTCATAGAATACAAGTTTCCCTGTGGCGAGAATCTCAATTCCTTCCTCTTTACTCCCTTCTCCCCTTCATTTAGT
The DNA here is from genome assembly GCA_000404065.3 of Pinus taeda. NCBI lineage: Eukaryota > Viridiplantae > Streptophyta > Pinopsida > Pinales > Pinaceae > Pinus > Pinus taeda. The sequence continues at coordinate 120,544 of APFE030553673.1, read as the reverse complement.
TTTCAACTCTATTATTTTATCTTTTTAATTTAGTGGTAAAATGTAAAATGATTCACGTTAACTAGTAATTAATCATGGTTAACAAAATAAACAAATTAACTGGCTCTTGAAGTCAGTAGTAAACCTTGTGACCAACTAGCAAGCATTCATCCCTAGGTTCTCAAAATATATGGGCCTATTAAATAACATGTATCCTTCATGAGATGCCTTCTAAGAATCTTAAGTATCTTCCTAAGTTTAATGGATAATATAATATTTTAGTAGAGAAACATATGGTTGTTTTGCAACAGTATACAGACCCCTTTCAAATTCAACGAATAGCATCTTCATGAGGCTATTCACTTAGTCATTGCAGAAAGAGGTTAGAAAATGGTTCAGAGACTTACCAACTAATTATGTCATAAGTCTCTAAGTAGTATATAACACTTCCAGGTGACATAAGGGAAATGTTGTAACGCCTTGAGATAAATTCTTGGTTGTCTACCAACTATGCCAAGGCAAATGCATACGTACCTTTAACCTCAAGTTGGCCCTAGGGTCAAAGGGGGGTTCCCTCAATACTTGAATGGAGTTTTCTTTTCACTATTACCACAAAAACTTATTATGCACAAAGGTTAGTTCTAAAGCAAGATGAAAGGATTTGAAGAGAGTTGGAAGCCAACTAAGATAAAATTCTATAAATCTACTTAAAATCCTATCCATTGGGCATGTTGTCAATCATACAAAAGAATCTGAAGAACTTAAAGAAAAGTTTAGTTATATCCTCATTTTTGCGCAATGAACTATGAAACAATATATATTCAAATATATAATCCAGAGGCTACCTTCCAACCAACGCAGATAATTATGATTGAACTAGTTTCTAATTTGATGAAGAATTTAGAAGAAAGTTTAACATATTTATGGATTTCAATGAATACTTTAATATATGATAATGAAGAAAACACATATGAATAATATTCCTATGGTTGAAAGACATAAAAAAATCCTAGTTATATGTAATGCAAGGAAATAATCTTTCATTTAACTAGAGGTATGATGAAAACAAGATAATTATATCATGTCTTTGTATAGAATATAAGATTTCTAGGTGACAAAAGGGAAATTGATCCTCAATTTATTCTCTCAAAGAATCAATGTAACTTTAAATCTACATAGATAAATAAAATATTCATAAAATATAAGAAAATGTAAACATAAGAACATGTGGCAACCCATTTGTTAATCGTCTTGTAAATATTTTATGAACTCTAAATTTTGAAATTATTCTAGAAATGTAAACACAAGGTACTGGTTGAGAAAAGAGACATGGGTTCAGAGCCTTGAGGAGGAGATTGCTTGGGAATTGGTGAATGGAAGGTTGTTCATTTAATGGCCACCATATCTCTTATTGGTGTATTAAATATTTTTTACTAGGTTTGTAACACCTAACTTGGAAAAAAGGATGAAGAGTGTGGGGTTCTTGAATAGAGGTCAAGCCCACACTCCTCTGTCATGTCTCGTGGACTGTGCATGGCTAGTAAACACATAAGAAGTGATTTAGCAAGGAATGGATACACGATATGTGGGAGAGAGGAATTCAAGGGGATGAACAAAAAAAGATATTACTCTAGAAAATCATGGGAGTTATGCATAGTGTGATATGTTGCACACTGAGAAGGGCATGGACAACATGAAGGAATCACAGACCTAGGTTTGGGTTATATGTGCTAGTGTGTTGGGCTAGGCATACTAGGTTTCATCAAAAAGTTGCAATACTGAAGTAGTGGCACATTGGGAGAAAGCGTGGAAATACTCAATAAGGTTCACATACCTGGGTTAGGGATATGTGTGCATGTGGTGTAGCATGGAGAGGGGAAGCAAGTGGAGGTATAAAGTGCTTTGGATTCCCGATAAAGGATGGAGAATTTGTACTCTTTGGATTCCTGGTTTGCAGAGGATAACTCATTATTTTCTTGGTTGACTGTAGGATTTGCAGGTGGATAACAATGTGCTTTGGAATCCTAGTAAGGGTAGAGGCAATACTTCCTGGTTCAAGTGGATGGAGATGGAGTGGTCTATGGATTCTTGGTAGCATTTTAATAATAGTTTGCTATAGATTCCCAGTAAAGAGTGGAGACACTGGAGGATATAATCTTGGTTCAGGTTGAGTGGAGATGGGGTGGTATATGGGTTCGCAACAACAATTGACCAATATTGGTTTTAATTCCCTCGAGAAATTCTCCTTAGATTTTGAATATGGATCAGGGGGTGGTTGATTTCAAGAAATAATTGTGGCACAATCATCCTACAGTTGGGGGGATAGTTGAAGTCCCACTCTTAGTTTCCATTCGTTTACTTTACAAGACAAATTACCTACTTATGTCATTATACATGCTAATGTAATGTGAATGTTTCATGTCGTTGTTATATAGTAAGCTCTCATGATGAGGGGTGAGTATTCCTATATGTATTTTTGAGATGTATGTAAGTTTATTCTCAAGGTATGGGATCTTAAGCATCCATACACAGTTTCTAACCTCTTAATTTTTGGGACGTGTTTATTATTTGATGTGTTGCAATGGTGGTTGAAATTCTATGGTTTGTTTATTTTACCTGAGCAAGGAATATTTGTGTTTAAGAGGTTGCCGGTTAAAGGTTGAGTATGCATGAGGGGTTTGTAGGGATTTCAAGTTGGTAATTTTGTTACTCATCGAATAGTAAGAAGAAGTTATGCTTGTATAGTTAAAGTAGCAAAGATCACTATTATTGTGGTTGAGGTTACAAGGTATTGTTTGCTAGGTTTAGATTGCATAAATGCCTAAAGGATAGGAGGGATTATGTTTCTATGGATGTACGAAGTCATCATTGCCTTTGATTTTAATGTTTCTTGTCTATATCAAGGAACTAAAATCATGTGCTTCGGGCATGGTTAGAAAGGATGGGTTATTGGAAAACCCATAAAAGTATTCTAATTTTTAAGGCAAATGGCATGTGATTTTCTATTGCAGTCAAGTTTGTGTGTGTGTGTGTGGTGAGAATGATTGAGCTCAAACTTGGGTTAGTTTGGAGTGATACCTAGTCGAAAGAAAATAAACGTAACTTGTGGTGTGAGTCCCTTATTTTTATAAATTAGAACTGACGTGGAAGTCTAAAGGTATGAAGTGCAAAAGAATGAGGGTGTAGTCTGAGGCAAAAATGCAGGCCAGAGGATGAACTAGCCTAGAGGTCTAGAGGTTCAGATACAAGAGTGCACAAGAGTGCGAAAATACTTTTGGGCCCATATATGGGTCCATGCCTGGACTAGTCCAGGGGTCTATACTATATGGATTATGGTGTGTAGATCACAATATTGAATCTAGAATATGCACCTCGAGTGAATGCACATACATTTTTTATCATTAATTTGACAAGGAAATTCCATGTGGGCATCACGTGGATGCCACTTAGGTGCCACGAGGAAATCTCTTGCCTAGAAGGAAAGGTAATTAATAGAATAAGTTATTTGACTATAACGTTTGACCTGATAATCAGCATCGACCCCCCTTACAACGTACATTTTACAGGAGGCGTTGCCACCACATTACGAACTGGGTCCAATGTGGCGATACCTCTAAATAAAGAAGGTAATCAAGCTCCACACCCAACAAAGAAAATATATGTGGCAAAGAGTTTAAAGGATGAACATATTTTGGATACACGTTTTGCCAAGAAGACCAGAAGGAAAGAATACTTGGAATATCTTGTGAAGTGGAAATATTGTCTGATGGAGGATTCTACTTGGATGGATGAAGCAACACTATAGAAAGCAGGTCATTCTATAGAAGATCTTATGAGCATGATCTCATAAAATTTCTTTCTTGGGGAGTTTGATGTAGGTGCATTAGGCCGAGCACATAAAAATGATAAGTTATTAAAGTCAAACCAAGAGCCTAGCAATGTGATGGATTGATCACATGTTAAGAATAGAACATTTTAAAGTTTATGTGTGAAAAGTTTTCGATATTCAGTTAAGATTAGTTAGGAATATCTAATTACAAGAAATGATTTAATAGCTAGTTGGTAGTTAGGGCTAAGGAAAATTGGTTCACATCCATGAACTCATTTTCTTCGAAAGTTGCTTTCAGTTTTGGGAAAGGAGAGAGGAGGAACATTTTTGGGTGCTGGAAATTTTGGTGTGAGATTGAAGTTAATTGAACAACATTTCTTAGACCAATGGTTTTTTGTATTAGCAAATAGAATCTGTAAGTGTGTGTGAGATAGTTATTTTCGTAGTTATTTTCGTATGTGTTTGGGAGGTTTATGAATCATAATTTTAATATCTGGAGATTGAAATTGATATGGTATTTAAATTGTTGTGTTGAATGAGGAATTGTTCCACTGTATTTTCTTTGTTATTTACATTTAAATGAGAATGTGGAGAATCATATTTTAGTTAATATTTTAATCTAATACTTTTGCATCCAAGTTTGTGTATTGGAAAGAGTCATTTTACATTTCAGATTCGAGAATACAGAGTGCTTTGTATTAAGAAAACATAAGAAAGAAAATTTGTAAAGGAAAACCGTCATCAAAGTTGTGGGTCAATCTCTGATCAAAGGAAGACGAATTTCGAAATTCTGGCATCTGGGTTTTGCACAAAGCAGGGTAACCCATGAGTGACTTCCCAAAAACATCCTTCATTTGGGAGTTACGAAGGGATTTTTAAACTGTGTTTTTAAAGAATTTGTGGCTGAAAAAATATGTTGTTCCTCCTGTAACAACACTGTAGTTTGTTGTGATAGTTTGTAACAGCAATGTAGTCTGCTGCGAGAGTCTATAACAACACTGTAGTCTGCTAAGAGAGCCCGTAACAACACTGTAGTTTTATATGAGATTCTATAACAACATTGTAGTTTTCTATGAGATTTTTTAACATCACTTTCGTTTTTTGAGAGAACCTGTAACAATATTGTAGTTTGTTGTGAGAGTCTGTAACAACACTATAGTTTGCTGACAGAGCCTGTAACATCATTCTAGTTTGTTGAGAGAGCCTATAACAACAATGTAGTTTGTTGTGAGAGCAAATATTTGATATTCAACTTGGAAAAACACTATGGTTTCTGAGATAGAAGCCATAACTCATGTACAGTGATCATTGAAGAACTAATGACCTATTATGAGGCAGAGTTGAAGGAGGCCTAGTTTAGGGCAAATCTAGAAGACCCTATGTGCATACTTCTTAATAGAGTTGGAAGTCTGCTAGCGGGAATATTAGTGAGCCAATGTTTGCTTTCACAAAAAGGAGTTGTGATTATTGATATTGGCAGATTGAGGAGCAGAGATATTTCTAGCAGGGAAATGAGACTTGGAGGGAGTCTAGTTTCAGAGGGAGCATCCCTATGGAAGCTAATACTTCAAGATCTAGGGATATTTGACTCATTATTGTATTAGTTGTAGTAATAGCGGGAAAGAAGCAATAGAGAAGTAGTAGCAACAATATGAGTAGATCAGGTTTTTCCATGCATGTAGTCGTACCTCTAGGAGTGAGGTGGAGCGATGTAGATCCTTAGTCCAAGAGTTGCAGAAATCTGGGTAGGGTCTATTGAGGCATTCTCCTCATGGATCATTACCTTACTACATGGGCCAACATTATTCATTAGTGGGAGGATCAATGTCAATCAGTTACGGAGGAGTACATAGGAGCGTTGACAACAGAGAAGGAGGCTCATTATGAGAGTTAGCAACAACACACTTTTCCCAGTAAACAGTTGCAAACATAGTTGATTTGATGTTTTTTTTATGCTTCTCAGTTGTAGATGTTGCAAGTAACAACATAACAAGTGAGAGGTGTTGCATGTAGTACATTGAACATATGCAAGATAAGGGGGTTAATAATCCATTTCTTTTTAAGAGGGAGTGTTGAAAATTCAACAAGAAACTCACAGTTTGACCTTGCATTGGCCAAACTAGAGAAAATTTGAAATTCCACATCAGCATACAACTTGGAGGAGTTAAGAACACTCAATTCAAGATATTTACTTGAAGGTCAGTTTACTTGAGTTGATTCCTAAAAAATAGGAGTCCAACTTAGTTAATTTGAGTTAGGGGCATGAAGTTCAGTTGTGCGCAGTGGGTTCCTAAATTTTAGGAGCATAGGTTGAGTTAATTTCAATTGTAACAATTTGATTCAGTTAAATTGAGTTATGGTCATTTAAACTAGTTCTAACTATTTGAGGAACTAGTAGAAGGTCTAATAGTGGGGTGTGACTTCAGTGATCAACTGATTCACTAATCAATCAACCTAAATTAATGTATGCATGCAGAGAATTTTAGTTACCCAGTTGAGATTGGAGTTGAAGGGTAGTGTGCTATCAATTTAAACTATTCCAAGTTGTAAAGGTGGTGCATGCAGTCAAAGATTGGCCTAAAGTAATTGTGCAATCCAGATTGAGGAATTTGCTAATTAATAGGGGCTTAATTTTTCAAGGAAAAGTGAAAGGAAATAGGAGCTTGGTAGGCTGGGAAATTGGCTAAGTATTGGCCAGAGTCAATAAGTCAAGTAGAGGATAAAAGATATAGGTGTAGGTAGTGATCAAGCGTATTGTATTAATCCAAATTATTTGATTAATGTAATACAAATAGGAAGGGGTTTTGAGAAGTTTCTTTCCCTTAGATAAATCTTTGTGTATGTGTGTTGAATCATGATGCATCTTTTTGGTATTTGTTCTTGATCGTCAATTTTCTTTTGAAGATGAGTAGAGTAGATTTGAGTCTTATGTTTTATTAAATTACATGAGCAGTTTTGAATCTATAGTTAATTTCTACAAATTTGATGATGTAATCTAATATTATTTTATTATTTCCACTTTTATTTTGTAATATTCCTTAGGAGGCCTATTTTAGGCCTCAACATTTCTTAATGGTTTTCCGACAATAGGGCATCGGAGAGTAAAAAATACAACGAGAGTTGTCCAAGGATATAGAGTTGGAAATCCAACGGATAGGTACAAAATATTACGAGGGTGTCCAACATTAGAGCATCAAAGTTTTGACAATATATACAAAATTGAGAATAGTTATCTGATGATAGGGCATCAGAGAGTGCACACAAGGGATATTTCCAAGATCTGGAGTAATTTTTTTTATGAATGGGTACAGAATCTAATGGGAGTTATTTGGTGGTAGGGTGCTAGAGATCCAATGGGTATGTCTAAAATTTGACAAGTGTTGTCTAATGATTATGCATCAGAAATCCAACAGAAATCCAATGGCATTGTTGTACATCTGACAAATTCACCATCATACTTTCATCGGAAATCCGACAATCCTAGGAATATTAAAAAAAATGAAAATCTACATTCTCTCCCAAAATGGTATTGCAGTTTTGAGACTCTTACTAAGGATTATGACTTATTAGATTTTATATGTGTTAGAAACATGGTTATTGATGTGTTTTTCTTGATAAGCTACCATTAGAACCTTTTCATGCACACTTATATGTTGATGGGTTATCATTAGCATCATTTCATAAAACACGCATGCCTTGATGATGTCCTATCTATATCAGATCTTGCATATCTCAAGACTTGACTTCAACATAACTCTAAACTTTTGTTTTAAAAACTGACACTTCACATTTGCTAACAATAAATTATAGCTAAGTTTACTGGTAAAGGTTTCCACCACAATGGTATTAGATAACTCCCCCCTATATTTCAAATATTGCATGCATATTAGCATCTTGAAAGGAAATACCAAACCCTCAAAGTAAAAATGTTCCCTCCAGTCTAAATATTTCTTATAAATCAAACAAAAATAAAAAAAGAAACCATGTTTAAAAATATTATTAAGAGGATTCCCATAAATGAAAACCACTGTATTTATACTTAGAAATATCATTAAAAGACATGGATTTCAATTTCATGCACTTCCAATGAAAAAAAATATAAACGAGAAAAAAAATAAAACTATCACTAATACATTTACAACATACATAACTAGCGCTCCTAAATGTTTCCATTGTGATTCACTTTGTGTTCTTACTGTAATTGATTGCAACACATTATAGAAGTTACGATTAATAAGTAATCACAATGATGAAAGTATTCCAAATAAACTGAGGAAAACATTAACATCACAATATGTCACAATTTTTATCTGGTATACATTGAGTTCAATTCATAATCGCTATCTCAAGAACATTATATGATACCTCTCTGCACAATCATTCTCTATATTTCCTCTAAAGTAAAACCAACAAATAACAATTGTCAATATCTCTCTTAGATTACAACCTAAAAAATTCTTCCATATTCGATCCTTCTGCTTAGGAATAATGTATGCTCATATATACATATCATAAACAACATCTCAATACAAACTTGAGTGAGTGGATTTTTTAAACACAAACAAATTTACAATAGTCCCATCAGTAACATGTCAGCCTTTTGTGCTTAGTAGAAAGCTAAATTTTGACATAATCAAGTCATATTATCCTAAGTGAAAGTAACCTTTGCTACTCCATTTCTTCCAAGTTGAATAACTAGATCACAGATGTGCAATCTATCTATCCTTAGTAAGTGTCTAGAAATTGCAATACCATTTTGGGTTGAGATAATCTAGTAGTGATGATGTTTCTATAATGATAGATGATCTAGTTGCCTTCTCCATTAATTGTATTGAGATTTTAAAGGGACTGCAACAAGATGAGTTTGTCTCCCAATACTTGTAAACCACATACATTTCCCTATAGTTTTCAAATTTTTGGCTCTGTAAAACCAAAATTAATCCCACTATTATCAACCTTTTGACTCCATATCCTAAGTTTCACACTATAAGACCAATAGATAAGGCACTATTCTACTTCACGCTAGAGTCTACTTCATGGCCCCTCATAAGGAGGAGCCAACCCATAGAAGGATATGAAGGTTATCCCTTTGGGATACCCATACCCAAAACTTTTGATGTTTGGCCTTGGCACTAAGATAGCTATAGATGCTCTCATTCCCAAGGTTGATCTTTCATCTTTCTAGTCATACCATGAGGCTTCAATTTACTTCACACCTAAAGAAATGCAAGAAATTACCATAATAAGTTGTAGGGGCTTCCTGGAATTAGTATCTCAATGAGTAGCTTGATCTAGTTCTCCTTAAATTCCTTACAAAAGTGGGAGACTCATTGAAACACATTTTGATGGAACGAATGGAAATAAAATCAATTCCGGGAAACAATAGAGATAAGATGTTATAAAGAAAGGCTCATGGTTACTTTGTGGGTACAATAAATCTGAATAATTATTGATATATATATATATATTATTAATAATATATATATATATTATTAATATATATATATAATATATATATTATATATATATATATATATATATATATTATATGTATGTATATATGTATGTATGTAATGTATGTAATGTTATGTATGTATGTATATGTATGTATATATTAATGTATTTGTATACACACACAACACACACAACACAACACACACACACACACACACAAATATATATATATACATATGAAAATTAAAGAAAACCTAATAGAAAATCATTTAAAAAAATGGATGCAACACCTTAGCCACCTATTCTACTAAGTCATCCGCTGTAGGAAACTGAAGATTTCATGAACTATCCACACTTCCTTGTTGCATAGATACTTTAAATGAAATAAAAGTAAATTATGTAAGATAAGAAACCTAGAAAAATATAAAACATCAACTTACATAAAAAATATAATGTTAAGAGGCCATACTTCATCTTTTGATCTAACAGTTGGAATACCAAATAATATAAATGGAGGTGGCATATGGTCATTGTGATGTATATAATATAATTTCTCTCCTCTAGAATCATTTTGTGTATTCTTGCATTTAGAGTTATTTATATTCATTTAGAGGCAAAGTATCATGGTTTGATGAAATGGTGTATTATTTAGGGTATTTTTCAATACCCATCATATGTATTGATATATGAAGGCTTTATTTGATAAGGTTTGTGAGAATTAAGCTGTCCTACTTGAAAAAGAACTTACCACCCTTGACCCACATTCATTTCAAGATTGAAGATGACATCAAATGTTAAAAAATTGTAGGTAACAATAGAAGAGTGTGGAAAATACTTTTAGAAGGGAGGATAGCGGATAGATCATGTTCTTGTGAATTTGAGAGCACCCTTTGATGTATTTGATTCCACATTTTGAGGATAAGCATTTCAAGGAAAGAAGATGGTAAGGACTTCATATTTTATTCTTATTTTAATATTATTGAGGAGGAGGAGATTTCTATAGAAGGGAATGACTGGTAATAAGTAACATGATCACTCATTAAAGGCAAAGGAAGAGAGGAATAACCTATAGATGAAACCACTCAAAAGATAAGGGGAGGATCTTATAAATAATGGTAGTGATGAAAGTCAAAAAGGCTAAAATGTTGTTACTATTTTGGCAAACCAAGGCACATTGAGAAGAATTTCCACAAGAACACCAAAGATTGTGACAAGGTTAAATAGCTTGAAGGTAAACAAAAGCAACATCATCAAGAAGGCAATAGTGCTTGTTCTTATTTTGTCAGGGCTTCCTAATAATTTTAATGTTTAGCAATAGATCATGGATTATTAAGGATTCTTATTTATTTTCTCTTTGAATAGATTTCATGAGTCAAATCTTATTAGATGACGAATTCAAATACACATTAATTGAAAATCATACTTACACATTCGTTAAAGCTATAGAAAGGTTTTGCCACTATATATTCAGGAAGTACAAAAAGATAAGAATCGTATTTCCTATTGTGAAGTTTTTACTTTCACAGACATTATTATCTAGGAAATTGGATCATTTTCTTGCAAAAATACAAGAACATGATTTAACAATTATAACAACTAAAACCATTAAGGGACGTGATCTCACTCTCCATTTGGACCAACATCCTGAGCCAAATGAAGGAAATGACAAGGATGTTTCCTTGTCTTCCTTGCTTTTAATTAATGATGATCAGGTGGACCTATAAGACCATCCTTGGCATAAATATATCATATTTTACCGTCAAAATGAAAGGTGCCCTGATGAATTAGACAAGTCTCAATAGAGAAGACAATGACTTGAAGCCACCAAATATCGAATTCTTAATACCCTGATTTTTCATAGGTCTTTTGATCAACTCATTTTATGTTGAGTATATGATAAAAAAATAATATATTTCTAAAATTATTTCATATACCCACTATTTTTTTTATGCACATTGGCATCCACTTCGCTACGAAATACATAGCACACAAAATTCTGAGAGTTGGTTTCTATTGGCCATCTATTTTAGGGACAAGTATAATTTTGTATGAAGTCATGACTTGTTGGTAGAGCGAAATTTTATGCATTTCATTTACAACATGTTATCCTAGATTTCCCTTTTTCTAAACAGGGATTATATTTTATTGGCCCCATCAACCCTTCTTCATCTACTAGGCACATTTTCATTCTAGCTGCCACTGATTATTTTATGAAATGGACAAAAACCTTTCCTTTGAAAAATGACAGATATGAGTAGGTAATTGAATTCCTTGAAAACAATATATTTTCTTGGTTTAGCGCTAGAAATATTTTTTGTAATGGGATTGATTTTATTTATGCCAATTTGACTTAGTTTTGTTTGAAACATAGAATCAAGCATTCTGCTTCCTCTACCTATTTCCCATAAGGTAATGAGTAGGATGAGTCAACTAACAAAAAATTAATAATTTTTTTAGGAAAATGATCAATGACAAGGAAATACATTGGAATTATTTTTTAAAGTACATTCTATGGGAAAAGATAACCGCTGTTAAGTCTAACAAATTATCTCCATTTCAACTTCTTTATGGTCAAGAAGTTGTCATGCTTGGTGAACCTGAATAAACTTCTCTATGTTTAGCATTACAGGTAGAAGAGTTGAACTCTATTGATGTTCCACAAAGAATCCTTGCTCTGTTGGATTTGGAAGAACAAAGAAATTATTTGATAAATAACCTGAAGTGCATATAGAAAACCATAAAAAAATGTTTCAATAAAAAATTGAAAAGTGTTAGCTTTCAAGTTGGACAAAAGGTTCTATTCTAGGACTCTTCCGACATAGAAAAAGGGAAGCATTCAAAATTTCATAATCTATAGATAGGGCCTTTCATGATAGCGACCACAACCAATATTATTTTTTATCTACTCAAGGACGATAACGGTCGCCTCTTTTCTTACACTACTAATGGGTCACACTTCAAGCCCTATATTGAGGTACATAAAGGATGCAATAATTTTTTTATGATCCTTCCTGTACATATTATTTTATTTCTTTTGAATTTTCTTATACTATTCTTTTCATGATTTTTGTTTGTATCCACTTGATTTCTTTGTTTCCAATGCTTTCCTTTATTATTTTTAGGCCGTTGTTGAGTATTGTACTTTTCTCCCCTTGAATCTGGGTCATTTCTGATAAGATTGTATAAAAGCTGCTGATTTTGTAAATTTTGCACTAATAACTTCTTATCAACTAAATCCATTATAGAGAAATAAAATACATCACTATCTATTGGTACACAAAAATACGATGTTGTTGAACTTGGCATTTCCTCATCACTTTTACTACATAAAATCATGACATGTGATGTTTGAACACATTGTCTTGCATCCCATGCTTCCTCTCCCTACATGAAAACTTTCCTACCCTCTCTCACTACTCAAACCTATTTTTCAAGTGATCCCAAAAATTCTAAGTTCTGGCATGTAGATACAACCCTCCCTGTGAAGTTGCCTGATGTTGAGCCACTTTCATTAAAAACATTGTGCAAGCTATTTCACTTCTTCACAAATCCTCCTCTTGAAAAAGACTTAAAAATAATACCCCTAAAAAAACTAAAATTCCAAGTTTTAGTAGGTGGAGTCCCCTCAAGAAATAAGGATCATTGACATGATATCATTGTGCAATTTCACGTTTTATATCAGTGCATGGTGTTACAATGAGTTATTCATTGTTATATACATGTTTATATCTACAATGTTTACATGGGTTGAAAGTTTTAATTATTTTGATAGTATTGATATATTCATGAGATGGATAGTGAAAAGATCCTCGTGAAACACACTTGTTCCACAATCAGTTTGTCATAAAGCGAATAAGGAATACCCCCTCATCAAGAAACCATGTTTCACAATAAAAATATATATTTTAAAAAATATTAGAAACACTGTGAAAAAAAGGTTCAAACATGAAATTCATTAATTAGACCATGAATAGTAGGTATATAGTTATATAAACATAATTTTCCAATATTTAATATAACATTGTTTTCCATGGCCATGAAAGGAAAAGGTGCATAGTCAATAAAGTATTAGAAAGTTTTCCAAAAGTATAGCGCTCCACCAACACTATTAATATACATACAAATTCATTTGGAGGACATAGCAGTAAACATGTGACATGGAGTTGTTGGGCATAGTCATGAAAGGAAATATTATAAATATTTTTATAAATTTTATAAAAGTGCTATCAAATCACACTCAACATTCACAATGGCATATGCAAGGCTTCTCAACCTAAACTATTGTGAATGCAAAGTTATATTAAATATAACTAATAATATGACACCTCATGGGTTTCATGGCCATCGTGTGCATGCAAGCATGGTTAAAAATGACTTCCACTCTAGTTATATAACATGAATTCACCATCATTTCATGACACATAATCAAGATTGATGAATGGTGGTGACCACACCACCACTCCAGCCCATATATTAAACCAATGTTGTAAATTTTGTGAAGTCGTAATACTTATGGGAGTGATATGAGATCATACAATGAGCGTTGGAAAAATTGTTTGACACAATGGATGTTTAATCCTTTGAATCCCAAGGAGCACATCAAGACTCACAACAAAAGTAGGCAGTTGAGCCCATAGTCCTACTCACTCACAATCGCTCAGAGGACCATTGGAAACTAACTTAGAGGAAAATAAAGGTTGTGGTCACAAGTATGAGAAGGATTTAATCTTTGCTCTCTAATCCATAATTTTCCTTTACAAATATTGAGCTTTTTTGATTTTTTGAATATAATGTTGGGAGGTAATCTTGTTTCATATGCTTTCCCTGTAATTACTACCTTTGTTTCCTAACTATCATCTATGTAAGGGATTTGGTGTTGTACCTTTCCAGTTCTTTATTGTATAAACTACTTTCTCACCATCATGCTTAGATTGACTTGTGTTGATTTTAAAATTCCCCAAGATTCCAAATTTTCTCACATGATCTGGTTATGAGTGACATTGTTTCAAAATTTGTAAATGTGGTGGAGATGGCCATGCCATGACACTCACTTCTAAGCCTTTTCAACCATGGTTGTATCAATGAATAGGAATTAGAGAAATTTTTAGGTCTAAAATGGTCCACAAAATAAAAATGTACAACCAAAATCAAATTTATAAGAACCAATAGGATTCAAGATATAGATGTCAACCATGGAGGATGATTTACCATTTTTGGAGTAAAAACGTAGAAAGATTAAAAAAAAAAAAATCTTCTTCAAGTCATCTTTTCATCTTATCTCCCTACAATTTTATTCAAATTTTGAGAGGGAGCAGTCATTGGATGTGGAATTTAATTCCTCATACAAGGAGTACCCACGTTGCATATTTTCGATGGACACTTCTACAAAAAAAATGAGAAATACATGAAAAAACATGATTAATCACATTTTTCATGTATTTCACATTTTTCATGAAGGAGGGTCCATAAAACATATGCAACGTGGGTACTCCTTGGATGATTAGGAATTAAATTCCACATCCAACAAGTTCTCTTGCTCGAAAATTGAGTAAATTTGTAGGGAGATACACTGAAAATACAAAATGAAAAAGTAGTTTTTTCTTTTTCCCTCTAAAATTTGATGATGTAATCTAATAATATTTTTATTATTTCCACTATTAATTTATAATATTCCTTAGCATGCTCATTTTAAACCTAAAAATTTCTCTAATGTAAGTTTTACAACCATGAACCCATGGCCATGACACATATAAATAATGAGCCTGCACTCAGTTGTCTCCACAACTCGAATCACATCTTCTGAAAAGGCATATGCCTTGTAGCATGACTCTCCCTCGCCTTTCATATGTACCAATTTTGAAAATGTATTAATCTCTCATCTATGTTGTGAATACAATCCCTTATGCATACAAAAGCGATCTCTCTAGTCCTATGAGAGGATCTAGCAACAAATTGGAAAAACTAGTGCAGGCTTTCCTAGTTTATGTTGAAAAATGCAAAATGAGAGAGATAAACTTACCTCACTCTGATGCTAAGAGCTCAACCTTTGATGATGATCTCGATCCCTTAGCTTCTAGGCTCATTCCTTGTGCCCAAATACCTGCAAGAGATATCAAAATACAACAAGAGGTACAAGATCATATATAATTTAATTCAAACATAAACTACATGACAGATCAAGGAGCATCATGCTAAATGAGTAAAGATTTATACACTTATGGAAAGTAAAAACCATATGTATTTATTAATGAATAAAAAAGGGAAGCATACAACCATTTCCTTGATGTTGGAGACCTCCTTTGTAGTGGATTTCCAAGTCCAATCCAAGACCATTCAAGCACTCCTTCTCCTTAGTTAGATGGGAAACATTTGGGCATAGTTTCAGCATAGGAATGTAGGCATGCAAATACCAACCATTTGGGGATGGAAGGAACTTGATTTATAAGAAGGGAGAGGGAGTTAGGGATCCACAAAAGAGGGAGGAAAGTCCACATCTCAAGGGGAAGATCGCTAAAGGTAGGATCAAGGACTCAAAATGGGAGAGCTCAACCATATCTATATCCAAAAATATCGTGCTCATTGTTCTCGAAGATTCTAGCAGGCGAAGCTTCTCCTCCACTTCAGGAAATACTGCCAGAAGAGGTTCAACACAAGTTTTTATATCCAAAGCTCCGCTAGCAGTGCTAGGTCAACATGTTGCAACAAGCCATCAACATGGGCTAGTAGTGGTGCAAAGTGCGCTGATCCTAAAATCTAGGGTTTTAGGCAAATTTCTCCAAAATTCTCTTAGGGAAGCTCTTATTCTATTCTTCAAGGATGTTTCTGTATGTGTTTCATGGTGAGTAAAATTTGATAGTTTTCATCATTTTGTCACTTTAGGATATGGGATGGGAAATGTGACAAAATACTGTGTAACAAATGCCCCATAAAACATGAATGCAAAACAAGGAGTGATGGGTGAAATGCTTTACAATTCAAGGTAAGGACTCAAAAAAACATCGTTAGGAGACTCGCAAATCAAACATGATACAATATATAGCTGACATATCTGATACAAATATGCCTAATGATACATATTTGAATAGGCATCTAAAAATACATGAAGCCACAACATGGATGCAACCATCTGAATAGAATGGATCATGTGTAAGGATCCATAGTATGGTCACATCCATTCGAAGAGAGGGAAACATGTGCACAATTATGAATAACTCATAACTCCACACAACCTGGATTTATTAGATGAAGCCCAGGGTCTTCATATCTATCCGATCAATGTACGAATTATACCATGTGAATAGATGTGTCGAAGTCGAGCATGATAGAAAACTACCTGATTACTGGTCAATGATGTAAACTGTTAACAGGCACGAGAGAAACCACTAATAATGACAATGGATCTCAAGGTATAGCAACACAATCCATGAGTGCGAATAATGAAGCTGAAGTCAAACACCGCAGAATCATTCGATCGAAGGTCAAGAATATAAACCTATCGTCGAATGTGAAGAACTTGCCATTGAGGCATGCAAGCTCCAAGGTACTAGAAGGGAGTTTCTAGATCGTCTTCCTGGATAATGAGCTAAAGTCAACAAGAAGTGATATGTTGAAGGAGGGCCATAATGTATCCCATATCATCGACATTAAAAAAAAGGTTTAGTAGAGTACGTAAGTTTGATTCATGACTGTGGCAGAAAGGTCAGACTGTGTATAAGTGGTAAAAAACTGCAGATGGGACTTCTCTTGAACATATCAGCTACACGACTCCGGAGTTTGGCAACATTTGACTCATCATAGGATCAGAGGTCATGTTGAAAATACAGTATAATCAGATGAGAGGAAAAATGGATTCGTAAAACCCAGGAAGGCAAGTGATGAAGTGAGGATAACCCAAACTTGACACGAGAAACATGTAAGTGTTATGTTCAAGAGTGACATGTTGCCTTAACACAAAATACACTTTCATTCTCCCCCCACTATTTCTAGTGATTACCCTATTACTTTTTATCACAAGCTTGAAGGGGATAGCATATGCTTGCCGTTTAAGTTCATCCTTTGGATGAATCCATCCTAGTAAGTTTAAGGATTCTTAGGAACAAGAAACTCGGTCTCATCATGGTGACAAGTTCTACATCGTTTAAGTTTTATGAGTCCAACATAGGAGTAACTTGACATATTTTTCATGTTTAGAGAGTTTGAAAAAGAGTCAAAAAATAAAGCTCCAAATGTCCCTTTTCGTAAATAGTCTCTTGAATCTGAAAAGGTAGAAAATAATATCCAAGAGAACCTCTTAGCCATGTTCAACTAAGGTATTCCTTTTTTGTACAATAGTCCATCTCAGTCTGGAAAAGGGTTAAACTTATACTAAGTAGATGTCATTTCATTTACTTTAACGAGTTTGAAACGACAAGTACTCGATAATATTTTCATATTTTGAGAGTTTGAAAAGAGATTAAAGATGACTGCAGGGGGTTCCTTTTTTAGTTTATTTTTAACGAGTCCGAAAAAGTGATAGAATAAAACTCATTGATTTAGTCAAAATTAATCATTGTCATAATGTATCCATGACCTATTGCTGCACAATTGAAATGCACATTATCTATTTTCGAGAAAAAATATTAAAATATAAGTAAAATGTGCCCTAATTTGGTAAAATTATCTTTAAAAACTTATAAAAACTCAAAAAGTAAATTTCTTTTACGATTTCACATTTTATAAATCAGAGAGAATTATTTACCCTATTTTCCCCAATCTTCAGACGAGGAGTGTGACCAATCTAGGACACGATTCTTTGATTTGTTTGTTGCAGGTAAGAGATATATCTCTTCTCTTCATTTTAATTATGATTTTAGGTGTTTTCATCCATAGGATAGGCAGTAAGGAGGGATTGGAAAAAAAATGTGTCTAGGATGATCAACGTGGGTTTTACCCATGGGACCTGCACTGCTCACCCTGTGTTCAACTGTACCGACGTGCTGGAAGCGTGGAAAGATATGGAAACATATCCCTTGGAATAGAGTTATATTTTTTTTCAAAAAATCCTCCATATTTAATGATTTTTTCTCGAATTTTTCTCCATGAAAGCTCACAAAATCTTAGTTTATGGATGTTCCACACATTAAACAATGAAAAATGGTGATCGAATGTAAGGAGAGAGGACATGAGGCAGAATATCATAAGGCAGCCCAAGACCCAAATTGCATAGCTTCCCTTCGAGCATGTGGGTTACTAAAATTCTTCCTGATCCCTGGGATTAGAACCTAGATCGAGTTACTATAGCATTTGATTGGTTGGTGGGATGTAGATCACCAAATGTTTATGATTGGGGACCAAGAACTTGAAATAGATGTCATAGAAATCTATTTCATTATGGGTTTGTCCAGAAGGGGAAAACCGATTCAAATGTTCAATTCTCGTACTGGAGGGGAGAGTTCAGATATGCTGATCGCGAGACATTGACCTGGAACTCGGAAAACACAAAGTGGAAAGATAGACATAAAAACCATCACTGATCTCCTGCTAAGAATAATTATCCATGTCATGGCCCAAATAGTTGGGGCTTAGTCTTTGCATGAAGCAACATAGTCCCATTTCCAGTATGCCATTAATTGTCTAATTCCCACAACTTTCAACTGGTGTGAAGGATTGTTGGTCAACCTAAAGAACCAACTCACAAAATGCAAGATAGGGAAGATGAAACAGTTTGGCTATGGATATATCTTGGTGACGTTCTCCTTGGAATATGTACCATTTTTTAGATATTAGTGGATAGAAGTGGATGACCCAGCTCACAGGGATCCACGATTACTAAGATGGGGTGAGTTGATGCCTGGACATGGAGGTGGTTAGAAAATGTCATTTCCTTGAGCATTTTTTGGATGGATGTGACAAAAAATAATCATGGTAGATGATTGGGTGTATGTTGGCACAAATTTCTTGAGAGATCCCGACCTTCCACTTCCAACTGATACATAATGTACTGATGTAGGTAAAAACCATTTTTTAAAGTTTTGATTTTTCTTGGTTTCATGTGTACTGAGATTTGAAACTTGTGATTTTTGTAGTTGTTGGACCAGAGAGACCTCTAGGGGTTTCTCTGATATCCAGGCGAGTGACATGACAAATAGAGGATGCCCCTATAAGGAGGTAGCTGACCCGAACATAGAGGTGGAATGCAACCTGGAAGACTTGACAAGAGGCATTCCAAAATACGCGTCTATTGATGAGGCTCCATTGCGATGTTAGAGGCATATTGTAGGGGTTTTTTCCAAATTGTGCCAGTTGTTGAACCGATTCATCAGATTTGTTTCATGCTACCATGAGCACAACATTGGCGGATAAGCGTCTCTAGTTTTCATTTTTTTGCACTTATGTAGGCTTGAGAAGCCATGTGTCTTAGGACACAGATTTTGATATTTGGATGTAACAGACATTTTGAAAAACCTATATATATATATATATATATATATATATATATATATATATTATATATTATATATATATATTGTTTCCTTAATTCTTATTTATGTTTATATCATATGTTCTTTTATTTACATATGATGCAAATGTCTATCTAGAACGTAATTAGCCAATGTATCTGTTAATGTTTTCAAACATCTTAGAATATGTTGATAAGTGATATAATCAAAGTATCTTTCCAAGAGACGAACTCACAAATACATTCTCAAAATATGAGCGTTTCTGACTGAATATTGTCTGTTAGGTTGTAGTATAATGACATGTGAATCAAGATTAACAACTAACTCTCTAATTCCAAGAGAAATAGATTTTGACAAAACATCGATAACTGCTCTGTATTCGACAATGTTATTAGTAGTACGACCTAAACATATTCCTTGTAAATTCACTAACTCACCATTTGGGTCATAGATTGCCCATGCGGTTGAAGATAGATTCCATGTACTATGACAATCACCATCACCGAAACCAACATAAAGTTTCGATGACATCTTCAAACCGAGTAGAACACGTGGTAAGTAGAGGAAAACACATTTGTAAAATGAAAAAAACACACCAAAACCAATTTCACACTAATGAATCACACTAATGTATAAAGTATTTACACAAAATCACGCATAATAATTTTTGAGGTAAAGACTGTTTTGGGGCTCAGCCAATTGATTTCCTTCATAATCCAACTCATAGGCACCTTTATGTAATACTCGTTTAACAATGTAAGGTCCATGCCACATTGGTTTGAATTTCCCAGCTCCTAATTTATCATTGGCTTGATCATATAACAAGACCAAGTCACCTTCAACAAAAACACGAGGAGTAACAATTTTATCATATTGTGCTTTAACTCGTTTCTTATGAGCTTCAATGATTAATGCAACAATACGACGAGTTTCATCAAGCCTTTCGAGGTAAAGTAATCATTCCTCCTCCAGGGAAGTGCTAGGGAGTAATTTGACAACTAGTTTTAATGAAGGAATCTCACATTCAATCGGAAGGGTTGCCTCTAGACCATACACCAACTGAAAGGGTGTGAATCCAATTGTTGTCTTAGCTAGGATTCAGTATGCCCATAGAGCTGAAAATATCATAAGGTGCCAATTTTTTTTATGCATCCCAATAGTTCGTTGAAGCATTGTAACTAAGACTTTGTTGACTACCTCAACTTGGCCGTTGGCATGCTGATAGTAAGGAGTTGAGCTATCATGATGTAGACCCAATTGAGCAGTAAGCTCTATCATCATATAATGTAGAAAATGAGATCCATGATCAGTGATGATGACTTGAGGGACACCAAATCGAGCTATGCTGTGATTAAAAAGGAATTGAGACACATTTTTACTGTCAGCATCATATGTAGGCATCGCCTCGCCCCATTTAGTGAAATAATCGACAACGACAATGATATAACCATGCCCCCCAGTCGAGTGAGGGTTACATGTCCTGAAGTTAATACCCAATTTTGCAAAGGGTATGACAGTAACAACTGAGTGCAAGGGAGTGGGTGGGGTGCACTGTTTGTGGTTATAAATCTGGAAGGCATGACATTTTGGGACTGCTAAAATGAAATCTTTGAAGATCAAAGGTCTGACATAATCGATGCAAAGAATTTTTTTGAGCCATAAAATATCCCAACATTTGACTGCCACATGTCCCAGAGTGACAGTCATTTAAGACTCTCTTAGCTTCCTAAAGCATTAAACATCAAAGAAGAATGGAATCGACACCAACACAGTACAAAGTATCCCTAATATTTTGATAAGGTTGGGATTGATGTCAGATGCGACAAAGTTCAGAGTTGGATAATTCTAGTAGAAAAGTTAGGGTCTAGAGATAGATAAACATATCCCCATATCATGGGTCAATAGTACTAACGACGAAGAGAGTTTCGTTAGGAATCAACTCGTCAAATGCAGTAGACATGGTTGTAGAGGGAAGGCCACAAATCAACTCGGAAAAAACGAGTGATTTCTTCGATTTAGATTTAGCAAATTACAAATCTAATTCTTGTAGGATAACAATCCATTTAGAATACTTCCCCCCCAATAATTGACGGGACAGGAAGTATGCCATGGGGTTGCAATAAAAAATCAAAGTGGTGTTACGTAAGAGAATATAGTGGCGAAAGTGTTGAACAACATGATCGACTGCCAAAGCCAATTTCTTGACATGGGCATATCGAGTTTCAAAGTCAAAAATATTTCTACTCAAGTAATAAATCATGTGTTCATCTCCATCATCATCATTGTAAACAAGTACCATACAAATAGTACTATCTACAACGGCCAAGTATAAGAAATAATCGTGGTGATAATTTGGGGTATGCACTAAAGGGGCAATAATGAGGGAATTCTTCAATGCATCGTAGGATTTTTGAGAAAATTCATCCAAAATGAATGAGATCCCTTTCTTTAATAGGTGAGTAAATCCCTTGGCAAGTTCAATGTAATTTGGGACAAAACGACGAAGGAAATTTTCTTTCCCTTGTAAACTCTGTAACTGATATAAAGAAGATGGAGGGGGGAAATTCATAATGGCCTCCACCTCAAGGGGATCGATCCAGATGCCTTCCTTGGATACAAAAAAACCCTAAGAGACAACCAAATTCGATGCAAAAGACACACTTATGCAGATTCAATCGAATATTGTAGTGTCAACAACGAAGAAAGATCTCTTGAAGGTGATTAAGATGGTCTTGACACTTAGAAGAATGTGCTGGTAAGTCATCAAGATATGGTTGAATGATATGCTTAATATTGTGAAAGGCATAATACATTGCTTGTTGGAAGGTATCTGATCCAGGCCAATCTCTAAAGAGTAACATTGGCATGGTAAAAAGGCTCAAAAATCAAAGTGGCAAAAACTCAATAAAATTAGCATCAGATCGAAGTTCTCGTCATCCTGATTGCAACAATGTGAACAACACTCGAATTTGAGGTCATATGAAGAAGTTAGAGAAAGTCAAACTTCAAGTTTGACTTGGACAGGTGGTAGGAGAAAATGACATGGAAGAACTTTCAACGAAAGGGGAAGCACCAAGTGGCAGGTTGCCATTGGCCCCACATTTTGTTGATCTGAAAAATGGCAGAGGTCCGTGGTTAAGGAATCAGTCTCGACAGGATCAATTTGCGATTGCAATATTGTAAATCGTAGATCGGAGGCATGTCGACAGTTACAAATTGCCCCAAGAAGGAAAGGGTGCAATGCGATGTTCGCATATCGCACATCACAAAGGGACAACTTTTAGAGAATCAGCCCCTGAAAGTTAGGGTTTTGGTTGCGATATCACACATTGCATATCACACAATGCATTTTCCCGATAATAGTAACACCCTCTGGTTCTGCCGGTTGTGATTTACCGATACTCCTAGATGCGATAAAAGTATAGGGCATGGTTTGTAAAACCCGTAGGGTCTGCCGATTCACACATCACATATTGCATCGTATAATGGCCATTATGGAGGATTACCCTAGTTCCAACTGATAGCGATTTGCGATGGGTATTGATGTCGATAGACTGACCACCAATGGTAAAGCTGTCGGGTTCAAGAGTATGCCGATTTATCTTCCGTTTGAATTTTAATGCGAAAATGGTCTGTGGACTATGTCGAGTGTATTTTTTCCATGTTTAACAGGTTACTATTCTAGGTCCAAGATTCTTTGTGTGAAATCACCCCCTGCTAAACTTGTCAACTATTTGGAACTGCCCAGGATTGAGGAGTCGACTGATCAAGGGTATATATGGGATGGTCTACATAGGAAAAAGAGGGGGGACTGGAATAGGAATTAAAAAAATCATTGTGTACAATAGTAACCTAACCTAGCAGTAGGCCACAACCTCACCTTAAGTAGTAGGGATGTTATGAGCGGGTGCAGAAGCTTCATTTCTCCGAATTGGGTTTCCGGATAGGCAATTTTGCACTATTTTTCGCCAAGATTTCAGTGATTTTGTCTATTTTGAAGCTAGGCTCTCCATTATTCTTCCATCTTCCAGCTTGGAGGTATAAGTATGGTAAATGAATGTTGCTTATACTTTATCTCTTTTTATGCCACTTAATGAATGAAGGCCTCCCCACTATTGAGAAGGGCTTGGAGATGTAGTCCAAATTGGATGAACTCCGTAATAAAATATCTATGTCATGGTTTCATGCTTATCTTGTTATTCCACATTGTTTTATGTTCTTTTTAAGTTCCATGGTTAATAAGATATTCTTCATGTAATTCTGATGCATCTATAAGTAAAAGATCTTGGATCAAGTTTGGTATCAAAGCATGTCTTTGTCAATGCGAATTGCATGAGTATATGCTAACCCAGAACAAGCTGCAAAAAGGTGAAGGAAAGCTTAATTCCTTTGATCCTGAAGTAGGACATGCACAACGAAGAAGAAACATGGCCGATGAAGAAGCTCGTTGGGAAGAGGAACATAATTACCGCAAGGTATTCTACAATATGGCAGAGAAAGTGGACAAGTCATTTTTAGAGTCGAGTCATGAGAAGTC
The DNA here is from genome assembly GCA_000404065.3 of Pinus taeda. Lineage (NCBI taxonomy): Eukaryota > Viridiplantae > Streptophyta > Pinopsida > Pinales > Pinaceae > Pinus > Pinus taeda. Next base: position 96,306 of record APFE030553673.1, on the reverse strand, counting down.
AATTAGGCACGAGAAGAAATATGCCGATTAAAATAGATCGGTAAATCATGAAGGTGGTGGAGATGATCCCCCTCCCTCTCCTTCTTCATGTTATAGTTCTCATCACTATAATTGAGATTCCAAACATACATCTAAGAAACCATTCTTCAAGGTAGATGTAAAGTTTGATTTGCCCATGTATAATGGAGAGTGTAGTGCAAAAAAACATAGAAATTGGATAAGACAGATAGAGGTTTACTGTTGGATTCAGTAGATCAAAGAAGATGAGGCAAAGTTCTAGTTAGTATCTCTTTGGTTGAGTGGCACGTCTCTTGTTTGGTGGGAGAGCAAGTTGCAGAAGGGCAAAAAAAAGTTGGGTAACCTTCTTTCCTCTTGGTACAATTTTATTTGTGCATTGGAAGAACAATTTTACCCTTTGGGTTATAAACAAAAGGAACTAATGGAATGAAAATATCTAAGGCAAGGTAAAGGAAAAAATTTGCAAAAATTCACTTAATAATTTCGGAAACAAGCATTGAATTTGGGCATCTCATTAGATTCGCCCAAAGCTGTAACTAAGTATATTGGTGCATTTCATAGTTACATAAGTCACTCACTGTTATTGTTCAAGCCTACTACGATTGATGCAACCAACGTAAAGGCCATTCATCTTGAAATCTGAGGCAAGAATGGCAGAGATGATCAAGCCAAGAAAACATCATTCAAACCTCAGTATGGAAATTCTAGAAGAAAGGAAAGGGGAAGGATAAGAAGACCACTGCAACCAAGTAAGAGGACATAGCAACGCCATCTTGCACGTGTTGCAAGAGAGAAGGTAATGTCAAGGAACACTGTTGGAAGCTACATTTGGAGTTGATACCAAAGAGATTCAATAGAAAAGGGAAGAAAAACACAGTGGCAACAACAGTGCAGGACCTTGGATCAGACTCCGGTGAAGAGACATTGATCACAGCCATGGGCACAAGAGGTAATCTTTCTGTTAATAATAATTTGATTTGATTGAAAGTAATAGTCCTTTGAGTGAGCCTATAAGTAATGAATGAAAGAGAATTGAATTATTCCACATTAGGGTTATTATAAAATACACAAAGGTGGAAACTCTGTTTGATTCAGGTTCCAAAGAAAACTTAATCTCAGAATCCTTAGTTAAAAAGTTAGGCCTCGAAACTAAGCCTCATCTGAGTCCATACTCGCTTGGTTGGGTAAGCGATATATCAAAATTACACGTAACCAAGCAATGTAGGGCCAGATTTTTATTGCTTCCAAACTAGTTGATGAGGTAGAGTTAGATGGTGTACCTTTGGATATCTATGGGATCATCTTAGGAAGTCCGTATCACATGATAGAAAAGCAGTCTTCTTTCAACAAGAAAATAAATACCACCTCACGAAGGATGGGGTAGAATATATATTTAGAGCTCATCATATGAAATTCAGTGCTAGCCTTGCAAGTGCAGGACAAATTAAACGACTAGTTAATTCTAGAAAAGGGTGCATGCTCATGATGTTGGGTGTGAAAGAGGCTGAGGTGGCTGACGCTTTCAAAGGTTGTGATCCTGGTCATAAGAAATCATTGCTAGAAATTATTTCTGAATATGATGGATTGTTTCAGGAATCGAGAGGATTTCCCACAAAAAGGGGAATCCAACATGAGATCCATTTATAGTAGGATGCTCCTTTACTGAATATTGGCATGTACAGGATGGCTTCTATCGAGATGGAGGAGATCAAGAAACAAGTGTAGGAATTGCTAAATCAAGAGGTCATCAGACCAAGTTCTTCTCTGTGCAGCTCACTGATCTTCTTGGTTCCAAAGAAAGACGACACATGGAGAATGTGCGTAGACTATAGGGCGCTAAGAAAAATTACGTTGAAGAATCAATACCCTATCCCTCACATTGATGAATTATTAGATTAGTTGAAAAATGTTGTCTATTTTACAACGCTGGATTTACGTAGTGGATATCACCAAGTTAGAGTTGCAGAAAAAGACATTTGGAAAACTACATTCAAAACCAAGTAGGGGTTGCTTGAATAGATGGTGATGCCATCCGGATTGTTCAATGCTCCAACCACAGTTATGAGGGTAATGAATGATATGTTTAGGCCTTTTCTTGATAATTTTGTGCTTGTATATCTGGATGATATTCTTATTTATAATAGGACATGGGATGAACATGTATGTCATGTGAAGAAAGTGCTTGATGTTATGAAAAATGAAAAATTGTATGTAAAACTATAAAAGTGTGAGTTTGGGAAGATCCATTTGGTTTATTTAGGTCACATATTTAGTAATGGGCAGTTGAAAATAGATCCCTCTAAAGTAGATGTGATTAACAAATGCTACAAAGGTTTGAAGCTTTTTGGGTAGGGTACAGTATTGGAGAAATTTCATTGAAAACTTCTCTATTATCGCATCCCCCTTACACGCATTAACAAGTGTGAAGCATGCCTTTCAGTTGGGGGGAAAGCAACAGAAATCCTTCAACACACTGAAAGAGAATATTAGCACAACACCAGTGCTAGCCTTACTAGAAATTTAACATCCTTTTGAGATCGAGACAAATTCCAGTGGATATGCCATGTGCATTGTATTGATGCAGCAAAGGAAGCCTGTATATTACCATTCTGAGAATTTCTACCAGGCTATTGTAAATTATCCCACATATGACAGGGCATTGTATGCCTTGGTTCAAAGTGTAAAGGAGTGGAAACGCTAGCTGATCGACAAGGAGACCATCATCCATAGGGATCATCAACCGTTGTAGTACCTTCAGGCACAAAACAATCTTAAACAAGCCCGTCATTTAAGATGGATGGGATTCCTCTAATAGTTTCATCTAGTAATAAAATACAAGAAGGGTGCCAACAACAAAGTAGAAGATATGCTTTCTCTCCCTCCTATTTCTCCATCTGCAGTTTTGCAAAATGCTTCTTTATAATTAGAAAGTTATGCTGAACAATATGCTAACGATAATGGTTTTAAAGAGATTTATGAAAAAATTACTTGTGGATCGTAGGTGGACAATTATTATTTGAAGTGAAAACTATTGTATCACCTTGGGAAAATGTGTATACCCATTGATGAAAGGGTACATGTAATTCGAGAGGCTCATATTTGGTGTCTGGTCATTTTGGGGTTCAAAAAACTTTATGTCATTTACGGAGGTTTTGTTTTTGGCCTCATATGAAAAACATTATGATGCGTTTTGTAAAGGGTTGTGTGTTTTGTTTTGTTTCAAAGCCCTCTAATAGCAAACTTTGGCTCTACACACCACTCCCTATTCCGAGTCAAGCATGGGAAAGTGTGTCCATGGATTTTGTAGGTGGTTTGCCAATGTCTAAGAAAGGTCATGACTATTTGTATGTTGTCATGGATTGTTTTAGTAAAATGTGTATTTTAATGCCTTGTAAAAAGTAGGTCACTGATGAGAAGATTGCTTATATTTTCTTTCATCATGTCTGGGTCCATTTTGGTTTGCCCACAACTATTGTGTCTGACTGAGAATATCGCTTTCTTGGAGAGTCCTAGACCAACTTGTGGAGAATGATGGACACTAATATGAAAAGAAGCATGAAATTTCATCCACAAACCAATGGGCAGACAGAGGCCGTCAACCAAACCATGGTACACTTGTTACAAGGCTATTGTGGAAAACATCCCAAGTTGTGGGATGAACAACTTCCTTATGTGCAACATGCATACAATTGAGCAACACATCTATCCACACAGAGCTCACCATTTGAGACATGTTTTTGTTATCTACCAAGGGATGCCTTATACATGGTCTTTGGGAAAGACGAGGATGGCAATGGACAAGATGATAGGGACAAAGAACATAATTTTATTCAACGGATACAAGTGATTCATCAAGAAGTACAGGAGTAGTTGGAGAAGAGTCAGGCTCAATACAAAGCTCGACATGATAAGCACTGAATTGACCATCAGTTTCAAGTTGGGGACAAGGTATGGCTCCACATCAACAAGGATATACTAAAGGGGGAATGGAAGAAATTGAGACCCATTCGATATGGTACCTTCACCATATTGGAAAATATTGGAGACAATGCTTTTCATCTTGACTTGCGTGCTTATATGAAAATGTAATCAATAGTGAATGTTGAAAACCTGAAGATTTATGAACCTCCATTGATTATGGATACCAAAGAGGTTTCATAGATTCCTACAGTGGATGATTTTACACTAGAGTATCTAGAGAAGTTTCCTGAAGATATCATACTCGACAGGAAAACCAGAACTTCATGACCGGGCAATGTGGAGTACATTCATGTTGGCTTCAAATGAATGCATCCGAGTAAAGCTCGAGGGATGGAGAAAGAAATATGAGGGAGAAATTTCCTCACTTGCCAATTGACTGAAAAGGATTTTGGTGGTCAAAAAGCTCTTAGTGGGGAGGATTGATCCAAGTGGACCTCTAGAAAGTACCAGTGGTATGGTAAAAGGCTCAAAACTCAAAGTGGAAGAAACTCGATAAACTTAGCACTAGATCAAAGTGCTCGTCATCCTAATTCCAACGATGTGAATGACACTTGAATCCACGCTCATATGAAGAAGTTCGAGCAAGTCAAAATTCAGATTTGACTTAGACAGGTGGTAGGAGAAAATGACATGGCAGAACTCTCAATGAATGGGGAAGTGCCAAGTGGTAGGCCACCATTGGCCCCAAATTTCGCTGATCACAAAAAAGGAAGAGGTCCGCAGTTAAGGAATCGGCCCTAACAGGATTAGGTTACGATTACGATATTACAAATCATAGATCAAAGGTAGGTCAGTGGTTACAAATCGGACCCAAGTAGGAAAGGGTGCGATGCGATAATCACATATCGCACATCATAAAGGGACAATATTTTAGAGAATCATCCCCCGGTAGTCAGGGTTGTGATTGCGATATTGCACATCTAACAACGTAGCATCCCGATAATAGTAATACCCTTCGGTTCCACCAATTGTGATTTATCGATACTCCCAGATGTGATAAAAGTATAGGGCATGATTTGTAAAACTCGTTGGGTCTGCTAGTTTGCACATCGCATATCACACCGTGCAATGACCATTATGGAGGATTACCCTGTTTTCGACTGGTTGCGATTTGCGATGGGTATCAACACCAATAGACTATGACCACCAATGGTAAAGCCAATGGGTTCAAGATTACGCCGATTTATCCACCATTTGAAGTTTGATGTGAAAATGGCCCATGGACTATGTCGAGGGAGGTTTTTCCATGTTTAACAGGTTACTACTCTAGGTCTAAGATTCTTTGTGTGAAACCACCCACCTACTAAACATGTCATCTATTTGGAACTGCCTAGGATTGAGGATTTGACCGATCAAGGGTATATATGGGATGATACACATAGGAAAAAGAGGGGGGACTTGCATATGAATTCATAAAATCATTGTGTACAACATTAACCCGACCTGGTGGCAGGTCAAAACCTTGCCTTGAGCAGTAGGGAGGTTCTGAGAGGGTGTAGAAGCTTGATTTCTCTAAATTGGGTGTTTGGATAGGTGATTCTGCACAATTTTTCACTAGGATTTCAGTGGTACTGTCTGTTTCTAAAGTTGGGCTCTCTATTCTTTGTCCATCTTACAACTTGGAGGTATAAGGATTGTAAATTAATGTTTCTTGTACTTTATCTCTTTTTATGTCACTTAATAAATGAAGGCCTCCCCACTATTGAGCAAGGCCTGGAGACGTAGTCCAAATTGGATGAACTCCATAATCAAATATCGGTGTCATGGTTTCATGCTTATCCTGTTATTTCTGCATTGTTTTATGTGCTTTTTAAGTTTTGTGGTTAATAAGCTCTGCTTCATGTAATTTTGATGCATCTATAAGTAAAATATCTTGGATCAATAGCACCAAAATTCTTCAAACCAAAAGGGAGTTTTTTGTAAGCAAAGGTTCTCCAAGGAAAAATAAAAGAAGTTTTGTGTTGATAGGTAGGAAGAATATTAATATGGTTTTATCTAGAAAAATTGTCCATAAAGGAAAAAATATCACTCCCAACACATTCGTCAATGATCTCATCTATAAAGGGAGTTGGATAATTATCTTTAGGACATGCCCAATTGATATCACAATAGTCAACACAAACGTGGATATTCCTTTGTTTCTTAGTCATAGGAACAATATTTGAGACCCAATATGTCAATGGAATAGGATAAAAGAAACCAACTTTAAGAAGTTTTTCAACCTCTCCCTTTATGGTAGCTACCTTTCTAGGGTGCACGAGGTGAAGACATTGATGAACAGGCTTCACATTCAGATAAGTAGCTATCTCATGCACTACTATACTTGGATCTATGCTAAGAATTTCTTCATATGACCATGCAAAGACATTGTTAGGAATAGGATCCCCCAAAGGAAATTTTTGGGGCTAAAATCCCATGTTTTCGATCAAATTTTGTAATAAACTTATAAAGACTCTACATTTTGTGGTCGCGGAGTGCAAAGGTGTCATGCATCATAAAGGGCTGTCCTCCCTTATTTTTTTTAAGTAAAGTTGGCTGTAAGAGATCTACCCATGGTCCGCGGACCATGGGATTGTATAGAAAGAGCTAAGTAAGCTCTAAGAAGTTCAGTAGTTGCTAAGAGATTCATAGCTCTGAAGTAAGAAGTCTAACTTTCGAGTCGTAGCGTAGGTAGAGGTTCTGCAGCTGAGTGCGTAGAGGCCTAGGGTATAAGTCTGCATCTAAGTGCATAGACCCCTGCAGTTGTCTGTGCAGGGTAGATAGAGTCTGTAATCACTTGAAGATATCAATATAAAGAAGTATTCTGCAAATTTTGTGTCTTTGTTCCGCTTAATGCATCTTGTCATATTATGAATGAATTTCCTTTAGAATTCTTATGTGATGCGTAGATGTACATAATTATGTTGGATAACTAAATGCAAATAAGAATATCTATTTATGCGGTGCTAACTGTGATTATCTAATAAGATAAGTAGGACACTTAAGACTAGTTTGGGAATTTGCACGGTACGCTGCCCTAACAACGCGGAAGTACTTGAGACGCAGGTTAGTGCTATTCAAAGGTAGGAATAGAAGGAATAAACCGACATCAAAACCATCTCACGGTGCAGAAACGTGGTTCCAGCATCCCCCCATACTGCTTCAGGTGAGACTTCGGTCCGCACTCCACTAGCTGATGCCGAAAGGGCCAGTAGTGTAGGGATTTGTTTGGCTAATTAACGATGAACCTAGGTCAGGCCCCAAAAAGCCAACAAATGTTTCCATTGCCAGGACTAGAATCTTCATAAGAGACGTGTGATGTCATATCATTAGAATACAACTAAGAAAGAGATCAGAGACTGGTTGGATAGGAAGATCCACGGATTCGCGGTGCAGGAGAACAAAAACCCACGGCTGACAAAGGAACAATGGTTGGACAGGTACCTATATACAAAGATCCATGAGATATTTTTTTGTTCCTTTTCGGTTAAGCTATACGAGTGGATCGTGAAGCTAGAACATAGCCAAGGAAGGTGGAAACTTGAAAGTCCTATTATTTGGACCCTGGAGCTAGTACAAAAATTGGAAGCATCAGAGGATAAGATCGCCTACATTGTCAATCATTGGCTCAATCATGTTATAGGAGGATTTGTAATAGAATTCACGGCCGATACCTCAGTCAGCTATAGTGAAGTGGAGCCACTCTTTTTCAAAGGACCGCAAAGTAAGTACGTGAAATATTTGAATACTTGGATTAAAATTTTATTGTGCAAAAAATGAGTTATGCAGCGACCTTGATGTTTGGAGCTATGTGAAGTGAAAATAGTACAAGAATGAAGGAATAAAGGGTCCTGAATATAGTCCATTGATTTCACCTCCAGGAGGTGACTAAGAGGGAATAACGCAAGTTTCTCCGCAAAGTGCTATTCAGTTAGTAAGACAAGGATTCCTGTGACTGCCTCCTCCACCCACTCCACCTCCAACTTCACCACCTTTTCCTATGATTTCACCTATACCACCTCCACCTCCACTGCAATTTAGTATGGAAAATTCAGTGAAGTTGCCTTTGTTCAAAGGCTTGGGAAATGAGGACCCAAACCAATTCTAGTTCGTTGTGAAAGCTGTATGGGAAGCTCAGGGTGTTCCAGATGATAACAAGATGAAGGCAACACTGGTTAGTGCTTTGTAGGATTGCACACTAACCTGGTACATCAAGTACTCTAATGATAACCCGAATTATGGAGTGGCAGACATCCAAACCGCGTTGAACAAAGAATTTAGTAGGCCTAAGTCTAAAGCACAGTCTATTGTGGGGTTTAAAGAAATCACAATGCATCCAGGCGGGACCCCTTGGGAATTAGATCAGAGGTTGAAGTGTAAAATCTGTGAAGGTAACATGAACTTAATAAACAGACATCATCGCGAATGGTTTGTGCCTTTGCTCCTGCCACACCTGAAGGTTGCGCTGTCATAATAGAAGATAACGACTCAGGCAGATGCCTTGGAGATTTCAATGAGACTGCATGAAACACTGATGCAAGATCTAAATTTGGGGGTTTAGAAGATCCATGTGCAGCTGAAAAATATTTGTCTGGAGATGCAAAGTTTGAACCAGGAAAAAACAGTTCAACCAGAGGTGCGGGAAGAGGTATGGCATCTTAAATGTAAGAGTCAAGGGCATGATAAAGACCATTGTTTGTTCTTTGCAAACAATATTGTAGGAGGAGGACTGATGCCTTTGAGGTCGGAAGCTAAGGCAAGACTGAGCGTGGGGCCTGCATTGTGGTGTGCTATCTGTCAGGTAGCAGGAAAACATGCCACAGATAACTGTCATTTGTTGCAGAAGTTTGTACAGCCGCAACAACTGTTGTGCAACTTATATAGGTTGGTAGGGCATGATAAGCGTAATTGTAGAAGCTACGAATTGATGATGGATAGAACACCTACCTATAGGGTACAGGTAGAAATGCGCCCCCCTGACTAGAGGGTAGGGATGGCACAGACAAGCTTTTAGGGGCACAGACAAGGCCGAGGCATAGGAGAACCTGGAAGAGGTCGGGGATAGTTGATCTGCTACAATTACGAAGGACCAGAATGCTATGCCCACGATTGCACTAACCCTATGCGTTCATCATGCAAGTATTGCACTCCGTTTGATCATGAAATGGAAGATTGTCCCGCGCTGATAGCAAGGACATGTGAAAAGGGGGCGCTACTCCCTCAGCCGACTCAAAACCTGTAAATGATGAGGTTTGAGCCACACAAAGAGGATCTGAATGTAAATATAGTGCTTTGAAGTGGAATCACAATAGGAGATGATAAAGGGAAACAGCCCGAGGACAACACATTGGTTCATAAAGCTCCGGCGAAGGAGACTGTGTTCAATTTGGAGAGCACACGTGAAACATTCATGGAGGCAAAGAAGAGCTCCGTTGAGGCCTCCACCTTAGGGAGTAAGGATAAGCCTGATCAGGAGATGGACCCTTCTATGCTTACAACCCTCTTGGAGACATGCATGAAGCTACTGCGTGATAACAAGGTTGTGAAGGGGTTGTAGGATCTCATAAATAGATGTTCTAGAAATACTTTGGTTGAGCTGCGCATAGTATGAAATATTGGTAAGCATAAAACCAAGATGGGACAGGAGATGAGACTGACCGTGCAGATAAGAGAGTATGAGATGGATCAGGTTATCTTGGACCTAGGGTAAGACGCAAATGTCTTACCAAAGTAGACTTGGGAGCGGATGGGGAGACCCGTGCTATAGTGGTCTCCGATTCAGATCAGGATGGCGAATGAACAAAAGATCATCCCCATGGGATGGTTGGAGGGGGTGACTGTAGATATTGAATGTCCGAGTGTGCTGACTAACTTTGAAGTAATAGAAATTGTGGATGACTGCAACCCCTACCCTGCGCCCCTTGGAATTGATTGGGTTACTGATATGAATGGGGTAATCGACCTAAAGAAGCAGAAGATGATATTAGAGAAGAAATCACTCCACGTAATAGTACCCCTAGATCCTGCTAAAGGATCGCGCTACACTGAACCAATCTGGACTGTATTTTTAAGATAACAACATGAGACCAAGATTGGGTGAATCCAACAACAGATTGAGGAATTACATGGGATTGTGAGAGTTCCTGTACCTCGAACTTTGATGAAGAATTACAGTGCGGGCAGAATCAGATACATGAAGTAACCATGCTGGGTTGTAACATGATGACCCGATCATTGCGCTGTGCATTGTCAAAGATAAGAAATCTGCCCACTTATGGTGGCCTGAATGATGTTGATGTCTTTTGGATGTTTTTGAGAGGGAGGTACCTGAAAAGCAACGCTTATAGGTGTTGTAATGGGCACTGCGTGCTATGCCAACAAGATGGTGGGGTACGCACAAGGAAAGCTTTGATGATTGGCGTAAATGTAGGAAGATGATGAGTGTAGGTTTCAACCCCGTACATAAAGTACCTAGATACGAATTCTAAGAACATAAAATAAATAATGTGAGAGAATAACACATAAAACACATATACACAGAGTTTTTCCCCTAGATCTCAAAACTGGGACTACATGCTTGATTTTTCATTATGTTCCTTTCAATGTTACAATACATATTTATACATGCCAAAATATCCAATACCATGGACCAAAACCATCGCATCCAAAACCATGGACTGAAAACCATCGTGTCAAAAACCACGTGCGAAAACCATGCAAAAAACCATAGGTAGGTCAACCCAACCTAGTATAGGGTCCAGAACAAATTTTCCCAGGGCACTGCCCTGGACCGCGTAGAGTGGGGTTAACTGCCCCACTTAAATCCCCCTGTGACCCCCCTGTTGCATAGTCGGCACAACGAAGGGGGGGCTCTTCCCCCCCTCTAAACCCCCAGTTAACTAGGGTGGCTAGTTGTGGAAAGAATATAAAACAACCCAACATTCTCCCACTTGTTGTTTTCTTTCCATAGGGGGCCACAGGAGAGCTTAGTTATTTACCCAACGTTGAAATGCCCACTGTTTCTCTACACCAAGAGAACGTCTCAGAGCTCACATATTTTGTCAATGCATCTGTAGTATTCTTCAAAGTGCCCACATTTACCAACAACACCTTTTTTCCTTCAATCATATCCCTCATAAAGTGATACTGAACATCAATGTGCTTTGTCTTTGAATGATAAGCAAGGTTTTTTGCCAAGAAAATTGCACTTTGGCTGTCATATTCTATCCTTATAGCTCCCTGTACTGACCTCATACTTGAACACAATCTCTGCAACCAAACTACTTCCTTGCTTGCATGAGTGTTTTCCATGTATTTTTCCTTTGTAGCAGGGAAAATTTTAAGAACCACCCTAAATTTATATGTATAATAAATGGGCTAATCCCCATGACACATAGGAAAAATGGGAGGTGATTTTATCAATAATATAATATGTTATAAGAAGCTTGACGTAATCACATGAAAAAGATATTGTCGAACGCGTTTCGAACAACTAGGTGTTCATCATCAGGACAAGATCTTGTCCTGATGATGGAACACACATTGGTTCGAAACGTGTCGACAAATATCTTTTTCATGTGATTTACGTCCAAGTTCTTCTTATAACTATGATGAATCACAAAAGCCTCAATTGTACAAAAATATAATATGTATATATAATTTTTTTGGTGAATCTCTCACCAGATTATATTATCTTATACAGTGATGGAGAATCTTTCACTGAATAATAAAATCTTGTAAGATCTTGGCAAATCTTTTACTAAATAATAAAACATTGTGAAGTCTTGATGAATGTTTTGTTAAAGTATGAAACCATATATGATAATAATAAAACATATTCATTAAACTGAATATACTAACATACATGTTTGGAAAAAAGAAACATAATTTTCTCTTCCTACAAACAATGTTCCAAGTTTCAGTGGTCGTGTTTGTCAAGGTTCTTACAATACACTCTTTCATATCCTTCTATTAGTTTTGATAATATTCCACAACAAAGTTCTTGTAGGTGTTGATATTGACAACGAATTCTGTCAAGGTAGGAGAGATTAATGTTTTCTCTACAACTTTTGTCAAGCTACCACTATTTACAAGTTATCAAATTTCGTTCTTATTCCATAGGCTCCAACTGTGAGATAAAAAAAACATACATCCAGTTTGTTTACCCCAACACGCCAACAAGCAGCAAGCCCCAACTATATTATATAAGAAAGTATTAGGTCTCCCAAGGGCTTGAAGGGGATCTGATTGAAGGAAGTGACCATTGTGAGAATCCTTCAAATCAATATATGAATATATAAATGTAGATTTATTATTATTTTAATTGGAAATCTTCAATTAAATAATAAAATTTAATTACGTCTCTCCCAATCTAAATTTCTTATTATCATAATTCATTACCCTCATAAGTCTCGTATTTTTTAACAGCGTTGTAACATGTAGATTAATTTCCTTTGTGGAGAACAATCTCCACCTTTTAGGAAAATATGGTGCAGTGGCTCCAACCCCTACAGATCATTAGGACAAACTAAGAATAGCACAGAAGATGAGAGGTTGTACAAACCAACTTATTTTTCAAACAACTAATCCAACATCAATACCTAAACTTTTTCATGAAGATATCATATTGAGAATATTTGAAAAATGGTGAGAAATCTTCTGCGAGGGTGATGCGGAAAGAGTGATAAGGTTTCATTGTTTTGATTTTTTTTTGTTAAATCAGAAAAAGTTAAAACATAATATTAATGGAGATATTGGTATTTTTTACTAAATTTTGTGAAGTGACTAAATGTAGCTTTAACCATTCACGTTAAGATGCTTTTACAATATAATTTCCTAAGTCTATTTAATATTTTCATTATCATAAAAACCAACCTATATCCATCTTAACTCCACATCTACCACTCTAAGGGGGATGAAATCTATTTATCCCTCTGAGCACTTGGTAGACCTAGAATTAAGATGGATCTAGGATAGAATTTCCCCTTTAAATAGTCTATGCTCACATGAATACCATGGGTCAATACCATGGGTTATCATAAACCTGGAGCTTAAAAATTACTATTAGTAATCTATAAAAATTAATAAA